>PVIW01004273.1:0-137650 GCA_004026585.1 Noctilio leporinus
ATCAACATAGTCTCTTGAATAATTCCATTAAACATATTTACTACAAAATGTACCAAGAAGTAGAGAATACTATATTTGTAAACAGCAAATAACAAAACAAAACAGAGGTCCAACAAAGCTAAAGTCCAAGCTGTAATTACGTGACGTTTATGTTGAAAGCAGTCAAAATGTACAAAAAGGATGACAAGTGATCCAGATGTTTTTAAAAACAGAGGCTGTTTGTCTCAGATTATACCCAGTCTCATCTGGTAGGTTTCTGATAAGCCTGTTACATAAAGTGTATTATTTCCCTCCTGCTGATAAGAAGCAGCTTGTAGATATCCATAATTTCTTAAGGATTGAGTCTACTTGGCAATATTGGTTAACTCCATAGCTTCCTATTACATTCATTGGTCTGAAAACTGAAAGCAACTCATAACAAAAATGTTTTTCCAAATCCTTTACCAGTTTTTCAAGTTTTAAATCAAAGGAAAGTTGGAATGTATTGCTTCTTGTCATCAACAGGCATTTCAAAGAGGGTAATTAACCAAATCAAGCATTTTGGTCAAGTTAGTAACAGCCTTTCCCTTTGTTCTAAGTCCTTTCATAATCCTTTTTTTTCCAATTTTTCCAGTATGGCCTGGATTTTACAAACAGCCTCCTTCCTGGCCTGTCGGACAGAATCCTGGCCCCCAGTTTCAACTGAATCCAGTTCCAAAAGTTCTTTGGTTAGCATCTCTTCCAGAAGCCAGTATGCTTTGTCTGTCTTTTTTCCTACGAACTCTTCTACTTCTTGCTCAAGATACTGGACCTTCTCCAGCACTTGTATGATTTTTTTAATACTTGGGGGAGTACCTTCATCTGAAGATACACACTCTTCAGGAAGATTATTACTTTGCTCTTGATTGCTGGGATGTTCGTTGGTGGCATTACCATACAGCTGAGGCTCAGCACTATATTGGACTTGGGAATCCAAAAGATCTGAATTCTCACTGTTCACTGCTCCGGAGGACTCGTACTGATGGACATTACAAGGAAAGGTGTGCTGGTTCATGCCTTGATCTGATTGGCTATAGGAGTATGAGGAATCCTTCGGGCAGGAGAGCAGAGAGAGGAAAAAGTTGTTTCAGTGAGAATCCATCAACATCAGATTTGTTAGCCCACATCCCTCACCTGACCAGGAAAGTACATGAAAAGATTCCCCACCAATAAAACTGGATCTCCCTCATTAAAGATTTGAGAAAAACACATCCCTAAAAAGATAAAAGAGAACACCCTGTCAAGTAAAAGGCAGGGCTTTCCTGAGTACAATGATTAGAATCTACCTGAGGCAGATCATCATCATGAGCACCTCATAATCTACCCTTACTGGCTCATAATCCGTTGACTGACTTAATAAATAGAAATTTGATAGTTTTTCCCATAAAGAGTTAAAACCTTAAGACAGATCTTGAAAATGAACCTAGCCACAAGTAAATGATGTTCAAGTCTTTGGTTTAATTAGACCACACAATTTCACATTGTTTTTGTCTTCTGTCTACAGATTGAGGCAATGAAATAGAATTTGTGATTTTGTTTAGCATTCAGATAATATTACAATAAACTGTAAATGAGCTTTTTTTTTTTTTTTTTGTCTTTAGAAAGAGGATATGAACCTAAAACTGCTCTAAAGATTTATTTATTTATTTTTTTGAGGAAACTGGGTAAGGTAAAACTATAAATATTTTGCAATTAGTTCCCACTTAACACAAACCACTGCAAAAATGTTTCATGTTGTGCTTTTTCTTTCCACTCCCCAAACATCAGAAGAACAACATTTAGGTCTCCTACCTTGGGCTGCTGGGGTGGTGATGAAGGAGATGGCTGTGGAGAGCCACTGCTAGGCCATGGTGAAGTGCTTTCACTCATGTAGAGATTCCCAGGGGGCGCTGAGGACGCAGGCGAAGGCCAGGGGTAACGGGTTCCCATTCCATAAGGGCCAGAAGAAGCCCATGAGTCCTCCTGTGGTCGTACAGAGGGTCCTGGTTGTGGAACACTACGATTACCATCCCCATAAGGATAATGGGGCAGGGTCATTCCAGGGTTCTAGATTGAAAAAAAGATATGTTAGTCATTGCTTTAAAAAAACTAAAAAGGAGTAATGAAAATATTCTAGTATTAACATATTCTGAGATGCTTCTTTCCATAACAGAATACATTTTAGCTACTACTGAGCTAAATTGTAGTATCTCTAATCAGTTATAGTAATTTCTCCAAGTCTAAAAAAGCTTGGTTCCAAAAATACCAGAAGCCCTCGCTGGTGGGTCAGTGGATTGAGCATAGGCCTGTGATCCCAAAGGGCGCTGGTTTGATTCCCAGCCAGGGTACATACCCATCTTGTAAGCCAGGTCTCCAGCCAGGTCCCCAGCTGGAGGCAGGTGAAAGGCAACCATAATTGATGTCTCTCTCAATCTCAGCCTCCCTCCTTTCCTCTCTCTCTAAAAATAATAAATAACCCTGGCTGGTGGCAGTGGATAGATAAGGCACCAGCCTGTGAACCCAAAGGTCACTGGTTTGATTCTCAGCCAGGGCACATAACCAGGTTGCAAGTCATGTCTCCAGCTAGGTCCATAGCTGGAGGAAGGTGAAAGGCAACCATACATACATTGATGTTTCTCTCCCTTTCTTCCTTCCCCTCTGCCCTTCTCTCTAAAAATAATAAATAAAATTTTTAAAAATAAATAAAATAAATAAATTTTAAAAATCTTTAAAAAAAACAAAACAAAAACAAAAACAAAAGCAAGTTTGCTAACTATCAAGCTCAGAAGGAACAGGGCCTACCATTCAATGGCTGAAGAACAACATTAGTCTGCCCTATACGTACAATAAATAAGTGACCCATATAACATAAGGAAGTAGAAACAAAGACATATTTGTGGACAAAAAAGGGGCTACATACTAATTAACCCTGACAAGCTAGAGGGAGGCGTCCATGTGGGTCAATCCCTCATCTTAACTAAGCCTGTTCATTGCCTTTTTGCATCTAGAATAACATACCTTTGGAATGTCAGACTAATTTCCTTTTCCAGACCCATGAGGGTACAATTTCCCACCAGGAGACAAGACCACAGAACCCCCGACTATTATCTTGTTCTGCTGCATACCATCTCTAGCTGCTGTAAATTTTACTATCCTATACCCACCAATGTAAAAGAAGTATCTATCTGTTTTACTTTTTATCCAATCTCAGAGATTTCCCAACTTTGCTTTCTCCCACCTCCCTAATGTACCACCAATGGATTTTATGTAACCACCTTTACACCTCATCCTTTGACTACAATGTATAAAATAAGGTGCCAAACTGCCCTTCTCTGGTGCATTTTTTCAACTTGTTGAGACTTCGCAACAACTGTTGTCAGTTTAGCTCAAATAACTCAAAAAGTTCTCTATAGGTTGGACATCTCTTACGTTGACATATTAGAACTCCTCTTGAACAGAGAAATGAACATGGCGTCATTCATAAAACATTAAAAAATATAACCCCAACAGGAAAAAGCCCACCTGTGAAGCAGGGTATCCTGGAACCTGACCCCTAAGAGGAGGTGCGTCCGTTTGGCAGTCCTGCTGGGGATACAGCCAACGAGAGACTGGGGTTGGGCTGTTGCCAGGTGAACGGTAGGTGCTTGGAACCTCTGTGGGATAATTGGTCTGAGAATATCCAGCTGTGTAGTAAGCCCCAGAGTATGAGGCAGTATTTGCCCCAGGGCCAGTGGGGTATGGCGCACCATATGCTCCATTTGTGTAAGAGTTCAAGCTCTGTAAGAAAAGCATAATTAAAAGAATAAAAAGATGAGTAAAAGAGTTAATATGCTGATTAATGCCCAACTTTGAAAACTTTCTTCTTTGGGAAGAGAGATCAGTAACTAATGAAAGCATGAACTATAAACAATCTTTGAAGCATTCTTTCTTTCACATATTACAATCACATACCAAATTATCATGATAGAGTCTGTGCCATAATAATGGAAAAGTATATTGTGATGAGAGGCCTTAGAGCAATGCTTCCCAAACACTTCCATAAGTATACCTAACAATTAGACCTAACAGTGGACAACTTGTACTTGTAAACTGGGGAGGGGATTCTGGGAAATGTGGGAGACTGGCTAGAGAAAGAAGAAAATAATCATGATTCAATAGAAAGAAAACACTACAGAGTCAGACTTAGCTCTCCCAGAGCCTCTGTACGTAGATTCTGTGTGGGGTGATGAAAATGTGCTGGATTTGGCAGTTTTTATAGTTGCACACCTTGTGAATGTACTAAAAAGAACTGAATTATACACTTTAAAGGGGGAATTTTATGGTGCATGGCCAAATGGCAGGCGTGTAGCACTCAGGAAGCATTAACAATGCCTACTTCTCAATTCCGCCACAGGAATGATGGCACAATTAGTAAAATTCAAGTTTGTGGTAATTATAATAGTAACATCATTTCTTTCCTTTATTTTGCATTGTACTGCCTCTGATTAACTTTATCCTAAAGTTTACACTCGTATATACTTGATCATTGTATTTTAGAAGTCAGCTGCTTTTATATTTTCCATAAGTAAATAAGCAAACCTTGCTCTAACTTGAGTCAATTCTTCTGGCTCAACAATCAGTCTTAAAGGACTGATTATATCATCAAATTAATGAGCAAAAAAGGAGCATATTTTTTTGGAAAAAAATCAATTATTCAGCCCTATAAAGAAATTTGCCATTATTTCAGCCTACATATCATAAACTAGAACAGAACTGAATATAGTATCTATTTGAAACCTATCAGAAAAGTACATTAATACAGTTTACAGTAATCTAAAAATTTAATTCTGCAGAGAACATTAGTTTACATAAATTGTGACCTGGATTCAAATTCAAATTCCTTGAAAGCTGCTTAAATGCAGTCACTTTAAAACTGTACATACTGCAGTTATGTTTTTTTTTCTTTTAATTACTTGCATATAAAAATGTGACATGTGAATAGAAAAAATACAAATACAAGAAAATATGCAAATGTGACAATTATTGCTTTATTAGGATGGTCAATGTGAAAAGTAATTTGGCTAACTTTAATAAAAATGTACATACCAAAACCCAACAATTCCATCCCCTAGTAGCTGCAACAAAGTAATTGTACCCCTACCTTCACTGAAGCCTTATTTACAATAGCCAAGACATGGAAGCAATCTAAAAGTCCATAAATGGGCAAATAGAAAAAGAAAATGTAGTGTGTATATATATACACAATGGAGTATTATTCAGTCATAAAAATAGAAGGAAATCTTGCCAATGGGAACAACATGGATGGACCTTGAGACTATTATGCTGAGTGAAATAAACCAGACAGAGAAAGACAAACACCAAATGTGGAATTTAAACAAAAACAAACAACCCAACTCAAAATACAGAGAACAGATTGCTAGTTTGGGAGGGAGGTGGTAAAAAGGATGGACAGCAGGAATAAGTGAAGACAGTCAAAGGTACAAACTTCCAGTTATAAAATAAATAAATTACGAAAATGTAATATACAGCATGGTGACCACAGTTAATACTGTACTGTATATCTGGAAGTTGCTGAAAGAGTAAGTCTTAAAAGGCCTCATCACAAGGAAAAAAAAAAATTAACTATGTATAGTGATGAATGTTAACTTGGCTTAATATGGTGACCATTTGCAATATGAAAAAAATTCAGAAAGTCTGTCAATTTTAGACCATACCTGGCCTTGCATTTCTGGTCTTGCAGGGTATGTACTTGGGTAAGGGGCCCTAGGTCGAGCAGGAGAATTCCAGTAGTTAGAATTGTAGTTGGGATACGGGGGCTGCTCCTAAGAAAACAAGAAGAAGAAGAAAAAAAAAAGGAAAATAAATTTACTTTTACTAACATTCTTTTTTTTGTCCTTAATGTCTGTTTGAAAGTACCTATAATAAAGTTAAAAAGCAAAACTGTGGGACAAAAATTGAAAGTAGATTTCCCTTAAATACACCCTATTTGTACATTTGGCTTTAGAACAATTGTTACTATTTTACATAATTATAAAATAAAGTGTATTTATATCCCTAAAAGAAAACAAAACAAAAAATATTGAAAGAAACTATTCTAAGTGAATATAAAACACAATAATTTGACAACATCCCTAACAGGGGTATACATACTTAATGATTATGTTATGTGGTTGGAAATCAGTATTTTAATAGTGGGAGATAAGAAATAGAAGAATAAAATTTTACATTTTTAATCCTTAATTTGGACTGGAAATATCAGTAGGAATTCAAGTCTATTTTTTGAAAAAGACTAACAAGTGGATAACCACACACAAAGGAATAATCCAAGTAACTCTTGAACAGTATTCTAAATGGATGTAGTACTTAGTGGTATATCCTAATGGCAAGACAAGCAAAGAAATGTTAAACTTCACAGAGAACATTATTAGTAGTAATATTAGCATTTAAAATTTTAAACTGTTTTGTGTGTACTGTAGAATAGAGGAAACAAATAAATGGAACAATGTCACTGGAAACTAACATTTTCACATGGAAAAGGAAAGATAATATATGCAGAAAGAGGAGGAAGTACCATGTATGATGGATTTGAAGTGGAAGTATGAGTAGAAACTAACATATTTTTAAAATGTAATTTAGCCCCCTGGCTGGTAGCACAGTGGATAAGGCGTCGGCCTTCGAACCCAAGGGTCGCTGGTTCGATTCCCCAGCCAGGGCACATGACCAGGTTGCAAGCCAGGTCTCCAGTCAGGTCTGTGGCTGGAGGCAGGTGAAAGGCAGCCATACATGGATGTCTCTCTCCCTCTCTGCCTCTCTCCCTTCCCCTCTTTCTAAAAATAATGAAATAAAATCTTTAAAAATAAATAAATAAATAAAATAAAATGTAATTTAACCTTTCATGTAAAAAGTAAGTTAATAGTGACAGTAAGCCTTGGCTGGTTGCTTCGTGGATAGGCGCCAACCTGGAACCCAAAAGTTGCTGGTTCAATTCCCAGCCAGGGCACATAACCAGACTGCAAGTCCAGTCTCCAGCCAGGTCCATAGCTGGAGGCAGGTGAAAGACAAGCATACATTGAAGTTTCTCTCCCTTTCTTCCTCCCTCCCTGCCCTTCTCTCTAAAAATAATGAATAAAATCTTCAAAAAAAAAAAAAAAAAAAAAAAGGTGACAGTGTGTCAGTTCTAAACAGAGGATTTAAGAGTCGATACAGCCCTGGCTGGTAGCACAGTGGATAAAGTGCCGGCCTGCGAACCCAAAGGTCGCAGGTTCGATTCCCCAGCCAGGGCACATAACCAGGTTGCAAACCAGGTCTCCAGTCAGGTCTGTGGCTGGAGGCAGGTGAAACGCAACCATACATTGATGTCTCTCTCCCTCTCTCCCTTCCCCTCTTTCTAAAAATAATGAAATAAAATTAAAAAAAAAAAAAAAAAAGAGTCGATACAGCCCTGACTGGTGTGACTCAGGGGACTGCGTATCATTCTGCAAGGCAAAAGGTTGCTGATTGGTTTACTGGTCAGGACACATGCCTAGGTTGCAGTTTCGGTCCCTGATGGGAATTGTGCAAGAGGCAACCTGCTGATGTTTTTTTCACATTGATGTTTCTCTCCTTTCCTCCTCCCTTTCCTTCTTTAAAAATAAATAAAATCTTTTAAAAAATATTGTACCCTTTAGTTATCCACTCCTATCTCCCCACTCCCCAAGCCCTATACCATTAATTTTCTATCTCTTTAGATTTACCTATTCTGTAATGTATACTTGATATAAATGGAATCATAGTACATGTGATATCTTGTGACTGGCTTCTTTCATGTAACATGTTTTTGAGGTTCAACTTTGTTGTTCCATGTATCAGTACTTTATTCTTTTTGTGGCCAAATAATATTCCACTGTATGCAAATACCGTATTTGGCTTATTCATTTATCAGTTGTTGGGCATTTAGACTATTGCCATTTTTTGGATAATACTGCTATAAACATTCATTAATAATTTTTTATGTGGACATATGCTTTCAGTTCTCTTGAATATGTACCTAGAAGTGGAATTGGTGGGTCATATGGTAATGCTGTTGAACAATTTGAGGAACTAGAAAACTGTTTTCCAAAACATTCACAGCACTTAATATTCCCATCAGCAACATATAAGGGTTCCAATTTCTCTACATCCTTACCAACATTTGTTTTTTCTGTGGTTGTTTTCCTAACCAATCTCCGGAATTTGAACTGGTATCTCATTATGGTTTTAATTTGCAGATCCATAATGACAGCTTATAGTAGGGTATTTTGTTTTTCAAGTTTAATGCACTTTATCTTCTTATATAAAATTGTACGGTAGCCCAAACCTCTACACAGAAGCTCTGGTGTGGGTCTTTACAAGATGGTCAGTGAATTCCTGATTGGGAGACTTGGTGAACACAGCCTCTTTCTTGAGGTCAGGGGTGAGATAGCTGTAGATCTTAAGACATGGCATCAGAAGTGACTGTGGCAAAGCTGCCCAAAGTAGTAGTGTGGCCCCTGGGCGAGGTGCTACAGTCATCAATACCAGCCATCAGCAACAGTTTCTTAGACACTGAGGCTGAAACAATGCCAGTGCCTGGGCACAGGGCCACAGCACGCACTCACCTTGTGAGGCTTGCTAACCTTGTTCTCCCAGTAATCACACTGCACAAGGGCAAGAGAGGACTTGGCCCGGATGACGGCAGTGGCGGCTGCTTCCGAGCACCTAGCACCCAGACCAGCAGGGCCACTGTAACACCCAACCACAACCAATGCCCTGAATGGGTCCTCTGGTCAGCACCTATCTACTTTTGCACAGGCATAACTCAAAAACTCATCCTTGAGGGTTACTCCCAAGAAAAAGTCAAAGATCTCAGATTCCTCAATGGGCAGGGAGAAGAGACAAATGCCTTCTAGGGAATTTCAATGCATCGCCATCTTCACATCTTTGACCAGGTAGTCAAATTTACAAAGTAACTTACCAACATGCCTCCAAAAAATAACCTCAGCCCAAACAAACCTAATAGCAGAGGAACCTGAGTAGTACTGCTACTCCCCAAGTTCCATTTATAAATTTGTTTATATTTTTCACAAAAGTTAGACCAAAATTGTTATAGCTACATATTCCAAAATCACTAAAAAGTTCTTTATGCTCCTGTATGGACCATCATCACAAATTTTGTATTTTCAATATATCTAGATTTCTTCCATGCTTCTAGAGTCTACAATTTTCCCCTTTTTCTTAGGAGCTGATTCAAACATTCACAGCTCACCCTATCCCACTTCCTTTACTCTCAGATGACCTAGCCTCCTACTTCACCAACAAAGGAGCCAAGAGCTATAAATTCCTCAGTGTCCAACTCCATGCTTACTCTATGCCCCTCTACCTCAGGAAGAGGGTTCTCAACTCTTCTTCACTTCTTTTTTTTTTAATTAATTAATTTTTTAAAATTGTCACCCAAGGATATGTTTATTGACTTGAAAGAGAAACATGATGTGAGAAAGAAACATCAATGCATTGCCACCGGTAAGTGCCCTGACCAGAGGTTGAAACCTCCACCTCCTGGTGTATGGAAAGATGTCCAACCAACCAGGGCACTTCCTCACCTTACTCCCCTCTCCCCAACCCACACTTCATCCTTTTGTTTGCTCCTTTGTTCCCAATTTACTGGGTTACTCACCTCTGCTTCCAAACACATTCAAGCCACCTAATCCTAAAAATTCTTCCTTTAACCCTGCTTCCCAGTCAAGTGACTACTAGCTACTAACAAACTTCTGAAAGTACAGTCTACACTATCTTCTCATCCAAACCTCCCATTTACCACTTAAATACTATTTCAAACTCCCACCATGAAAATCAACAGTATCTTTTTATTGCCAAACCCGAGAGTTTATTTTCAATTCCCCTAACACTTACTGGCAAAATAGTTGGGTCCTTGCTTGGTTTGCACTGCATGACTTCCCTGACTTTCCTGCTACCTTTCTGAGGACTCTCGCTCACTGGCTTCTTTGGGATCCTCTTTTGCTGTCCCATCCCTGGCAACATTATCCAGTTTGGTAATTCAGTTATGTTTATACTTGATGACTCTCTTACATCACTATCCCCAGTCCCCATCTCTCTGCTAAGTTTCACATCTACTGTCTTGTCCCCACAGACAACAAATACTGGATGTCACAAGGCCTCTAAAATTCAACATTAAAAAACCAAAACAAGAACAGAAAATCACAAACTTCTCTAATCAATTGCATACGCTGCGTCCAGAGTTCAGCAAGTGACTAACCACCGTGGTCTCCAGCAGAAATGAAATCAAGGCAATACGTAAACCCTTGCCAACTCTGTGTTTCCTATTTTTTAAGTTCCTCTATTAACCAATCACTAGTTCTTTTGGTACAAAGCTAAACCATATCTTCCCATAAAACCTGTTCCTCTTCCTTTTTCTTCCTATGAAATACTAAAACCTTAGAAGTATCTTGTTTCTCCTGTATCCCTAGCTTCTAATTGCTATATACCTTTGTAAATACCTTTAAATCTATGTATTTTGAAATGCATCCAAAATGAGATAGATGTGATAAAACAAATATGATAAGTGATAAGTACACAGAATCTAGGTGGCAGCAGATATATGGATATTTACTGTATAATTCTTCCAACTTTTCTATAAGTTTGAAAATTGTTACAATAAAATGTTGGGGGAAACCTGATCACATTCAGACGATGTTCAACGCATGTTCTTTAACCTCTCTTATGAACTACTCTGGGAGTCTTACTGAGCGCTCTCTGTCTCTGTCTCTGTCTGTCTGTCTGTCTGTCTGTCTCTCTCTCTCTCCCCCCACCCCCTCCCGTTACTTGCCATTGTATAGCTCCCCAATGTCCCTGCCTCCTGATATTCACATCCTGGGAACTTGCCCCCTACATTGTACCATAATCAATATGACAGTGTATCATTTCTGAGATTAGGTTATAATCTCATCCACGCCTTCTACCTTCCATCTCAGCGCACACTCTCTACATGACTTATTCTGGGAGAACATGTAAATCATCTAGGGATCTTGGTAACATGCGCATTCTCATTCAGTGGCTCAGGGGCAGGGCCTGAGATGCAGCCACCTTCAGCAAGCTTCTGGTTAAAGCAGATGCTGCTAGCTCAGGGAGCAAACTACAGCGCTGCAAGTAGTTAGCTAACCAGGTACGAAAAAAAAAGAAAACTGGGAGAGGAAGATTTCTATTTTTTCTCTGCAATATTTAAACATATAGAGTCAAATCTTTGCAGTAGTTCAGTGCAACATCATCTCACTATATTCAACGCTACAGAGCAGTGTTTCTTAAACATGAACGTGCGTGCATGCAAAACACCTAAGTATCTTATCAGACTGCACCAGAGCAGGAGATTCTGCATTTCCAGCAACCCCCAAGCAACAATGAAGCCTCCCATCCAAGGACCACACTTTTTGAGTAGTAAGGTTTTAAAGGGCTCCTATACGGTTTTGTTTAAATGTTCACCATATTTGATAATACAGCAAGCTCACAATAGAGATCATTAGTTTAATGGTCCTCTCCTTTTTCCCTTCAATTGGTCTTAGGTCTGGTTTGCCTACTTATAGACCAAGCATTTCATCACTCTACTCTACTATTGGATTCAAGCTCACAGGCTACTTAGTCTGGATTTGGACAGAGAAAATACAGACCTGTCTTCAGAATTACCCTTCAATTACTACATGTTTTCTTCTCACAATTGTTTACTTATTATTTTTTCAATTTTTTAAAGATATAATGAACATACCATAAATCTCACCCCTTAAAAGTGCACATACACTTTATATTCAAAGTTGTGCAACCATCATCCACCATCCAATTCCAGAATATTTTCATCACTCCAAAAAGAAACCACATACACTTTCCCTACCACCCACAATGTCCCTAGTTCTCTCAGACCCCAGCAATCACTAATCTTCCTGTCTCTACAGATTCATTTATGTGACATGTCTAGAATAGACATTGTAGACAATAAAGGCCTTGGCCTGGATGATGGCCCCATGGATGGCAGTGGCTACTTCTGAGCACCTGGCACCCAGACCAACAGGACTACTGTAAAATGTCTACTGTGAAACGTCTAGACACTTCTCGTAAATGAAATCATACAATATTTGGTCTTTCTGAGTTCATGTAACATGATGTTTTCAAGGTTTATTTATGATGTTTTCAAGGTTTATTTATGTTGCAGAAGGTATCGGGTTGGCCAAAAAGTCCACTTAAATAAAAGACACATTTTTCATTTTCACCAATAACTTTATTCATTTGGATGTTTAGAATATGTTTGCTATCTCCCAAATGGCAGAACATTGATTATTCTTAATTAATGTCTCCATTTGATTGCTATCAACTTCAACTGTTCTACAACACTGTGGAACATTCTGCCTGGCAAGAAATCTCCAGTACAAAACTTCACAAACCACTTTTGATACATTTGATCAGTCACAGCACCTTCTCTATACACAGCACAGATCTTTCATTGCCTTTCAGTTGCGTTTTTACCTTACCTGAAATAATGAAGTACAGCGTGCCAAAAATGTTGTGTATTTCCTTCCATCTTCAGTTATTAAAATGGCTACACAAAAATTCACCAATTTCGATGTTTTTTAAATGTACTTTGATATGACAGCTGTCACAAGACAATCTAACAAAATTATTTCAAATGAAGCTAAAGACAACTAAGCACAACTAGAGACATATGACCCAGATTACAGAAAAAAATCAAATGAACTTTTTGGCCAACCCAATATCTATCAGTTCTTTCCTTCCTATGGCTAAATAGTTCCACTGCATGAATATACCACATACTGTCCATTTATCACTTGATGGACTTTTGGTATATTTCCACTTTTTTGGCTATCATGAATAATGCTGCTATGAATATGCATGTACAAGTTCTTATGCGGACATATGTTCTCAGTTTTCCTGGGTATATATCTAGGAGCAGACATGCTGAGTAACATGCTAACTCAACATTGAACGTTTTGAGTAGCTGCCAAACTATTTTCCAAAGCATTGAACCATTTTGCATCCCCACCAATAATGTATGGGAATTTCCTCATTAAATTTTCAAACAATGAGGATGCTATGATTCCTGAAGGAAAGGAGAGATGTGCCCCGCCACCCTACTATGATAATTCTATATGAAGAATACTGCATTAACCAATATACTGCAGATTTCTGGCAGGAATACAAGAAATATTGAGAGCAAATGAGTTAAGTTTGCAGAGCCAACGGCCCTTTACTCATAAAACAGGGACACTGTGTGTCACATTTATGTTGCAGTCGCCGTGAAAATTTAAACAACCCACACAAAAGTAGGCTTTCCAACACTAACAATTCGTGATTCAACCCTGGGCAAAGCGTTAGAAGTAAAAGGCTGCAAGTCCAGGTCCCTCCACCCTCCCCTCACGTTCCTTCCCTGCGCGGGAAGGGTTACAGAGGCAAGGCGGGGGCTGCAGCCGCCTCCCTCCTGCGGGAGGCCGGCCTACAAGCCACGCAGGATAAATTGTTGGGCTCAAAAAGCAGAGCCTGGTCCTTTCAGCCCAAGACCGTTCCCAGGTGAGGGATGCCACATCCTCTATTGAGCTTAGCAGGTCAGCGCAGAACCTTCAGGTTGTTTTTTGTTTTTTAATGGTAATACACATTATTGTCCAAGCAGAAAAGGAGGGGCAAAGAAACACAAGCATTTGCCCCCCTCCCACCCACGATCCCCGTCTTTTATCTCTATAATCCCCCCAATGGTAAACAAATATGAAACCCGATCCATTGCGAGCTTTGGAGGGATAGTCATCTCAATGGCCCTCACCCCCAAAGAACCCCCTAACCGGGTCTTGTAGGAACTGACGACGGAAAGCCTACCTGGTGGCTTCCTCCAGCTCGACCCGGCTCTGTCCAGGTGCCCCCAGAAGGATAGTAGCCATCGCCTCCTCCGCCCTCTCCCGGCCAGGTGGCCTCGGCCGGGCCGCCCCCGCGCACCCGCCAGGAAATGGGAGGCTGGGGAGGTTCGGGGCGAGGAGGATATAAGGGTGGAGGTGGGTGCACGGGCACATCTCCACCCCCAGGCCCGTAGTAGCGGCCATAAGACGGTCCGTCACTGGGGCCGTAGCCCGAGCGCCTTAAGGCCGACATCCGCTCCTCGGCTCCACCGCTCCCAAGCGCTTCCCGCCCCCCACGGCCAGGTCAACGCGCAGGCGCGAGCCAGCCAGGGGGAATGGACAGCAGTAAAAGGGGTCGGCCGACCGCAGCCAATCCCAGGCGAGGTCCCGCCCCGTCGGCGGCCGAGTCCCGAGAATTGGGGGGCAGATGTCCGCGGTGCTGGGGTTGAGGGAACAGGAAAACCAGGGGCAGCATCGTGTTCCCTAGAAAGGGGAACACATTTTCCCGCTACCTATGCAATCTAGATGCCGCTTCCCCTCTCCTCTGGGACAGAAAAACGTAACCCTGCACCGCACCACGGTCCCGCCTCCTCCTGAGGGCGGGCACGTGATACCGGAAGTGGGTGGGGATAACATGGAGTGGCTTCCGGCGTGCCCCGGCGGCTGAAAGCCGGGGCTGGAGTGCTGGTCCCCCTGCCGCGGAGGTTGTGGCACCCGTAGGAAGGAGGAGGTGGACACGCTGGCCCTTTGCCGCTATACGTTGCAGCCTTATCTCCGCTCAAAATGAACTACATGCCTGGCACTGCCAGCCTCATCGAAGACATCGACAGTGAGTTGCTCATCTCGTTCGGGTGAGGTCTGGGGTGAGACGCGCCCTCCCGGAAGGCTTACTCTTTTGAGGGAACTCCTAGAATGAGTGTGGGGTGGGAAGCAGGGTGTTTTTAGCAAACAGGTCTGGGTGTTTGGCGTTGACATCCCTCCCCGGAGGCAGGAGCCCGGGACACACCGTTTGCACACCTGCTAGCCTACTACCTCTGCCACGCCTGTCTTGCAGGATCACACCAGGATTCTGCAGGTTCACGGGCTGGTCAGCCACAAGAATTCAGTCCTGCTTGCAAGGGGACGGGGCTACTGAGGCCCAAACACGAAATTTGCCCCTCGCCCATTCTATTGTCTTCCTTTGCGATATTTGGAAGGACCGGGTTACTGGTGAATGGATGAGAGTATTTAGAGAAAGGATTCATTAAGAAATGAAGATTAAGACAACAGCATTTGGATATATTTGGCAGTAAACAAAGGCTTTGAGGCTTCGTAGCCATTTGCAATATTATTTTACCGTGAAAGGGTCTTTAGCGCTTTCAAGTTACGGTAATAGAGACCATCGCTAGACAAGGTATTACTGACTTTTCAGGGGAGGCTGGGTCACTTCACACTTATTTTTCTTATGTTAGACAATTTTCTTTTGATTTTACTAAGAAAAGAACATTTCTTGTTCCTAGCCTTGTCCTGAAGAGGAACAGTCCTGTACAAAAGAGGAGTCCCTTGCAGTTGGCCCATCTTGCCTTTTGCTAAACTCTCATCTGTGAATTATTCCTTAAGCAATATTTTTTGTAGTTGTTTTAATCTTTTAATTATGTGATCTGTCTCATTAACTTGGAATTACTGCAAAATGGTTTATACACAAACATGTAGCAAGGCTCCACAGTTACTGGTTTACCACTTAAGGAGTGAGTGTATAATTAAACTCTTTTTATTGTCTGAATAATCTTTTAAATCCAGATGAGTGATTTTGCTATTGAAGGGAAATTTGATCAAATTCATGTACATAACCACTGTACAGACCTATCTGTAATGTAATAAAAACAAGTTTTAGTGGTCTGAGGATGCCCTTTTGCTGTCACCTCTCTTGTTATATGAGTTATATCTGAATTATTTGAGGTCCTAACATATTGTCATTTTAAAATGATTTTTGTTCTCAAGTCTTTAACTCCCCAAGCCTTTTTTTGTAGATTCCAAGCCTCCTTTATTGAAAAGTTTGAAACCATTTTATAGGCACCACTCTCTGCCTCCCTCCCACTTTCTTCCTCTCTCCCTTGTCTTTCTAGTATTTTCACCCATCCTCTCATTTGAGTAAGAAGTATTCTTCCTTTTAGTTTGTGTCTTTTATAATTGTTTCTTCCCACTCCTTCTGGGACCTTCTTCCATTAATATCCTTTTTTCTCTCATAACTTCTTTCTCTCTCTCCCTGAATCTTTTTCTTCATCTGTTTTTTTGTCCATCTCAACTTCTTTTTTCAGTTGTGGCCCCCTTCAAACTGCCATCCCTTTTCTCATAGCCTTTCCCTCAAACGTCTTGAGTCATCTCTCTGACCACCTGCAATAGACTACCTGTTACTCCTGCAATTTGATTTTTGTTATCAACACCCTTCTGCAATTCCATTATTAAAAGGTGTCAGTTTAATTCACTCTTCTGAGTTTTGCCCTCCCCTCCGCAGCATTGTGATACTATTACATTGTGCACTGGATTCGTAATCTGTGCTCTTGATTTCTCTAACACTGGCGCTTGCTGATATTCTTAGCCTGTCCAACTCTTACTGTTCCTTAAAACAGACTGTCTTTAAGGCTCTAAAAGATCTCCTGGACTTCAGTAATTAAATCACCTCTTTGTGGACTTACCCAAAATTGGTTTCTCTAATTCTGACCTCTTTGGCATTCAAGGTTTGTTTTTTGTTTTGTTTTTTTATTGTTGTTGTATTACTTCCATCCCCTTTTGGCTCCCCCTGTCCCCCTCCCGCATTCAAGTCTTATATTCCCAGCTGTCTTGTTTCTGACTTTCATTTTCTGTCATTTTCCTTCACACCCTTACTTTTCACCAGACATAGGGTCACATAGCCTTTTTTTTTTTTTTTTTTTCCTGCTGCCTAATTAGATTGCCCTCCCCTTTGTCACTCGTCCCATGGCCAAAAATTATCTACCTTCAAGGACCAACTCAGATACGTTCTCCAGGTAGAGTTTCTTTCAGCCTCATATAACCACACATTGATGTCTCTCGCCCTCTGTGCCTCTCTCCCGTCCCCTCTCTCTCAAAATAATACATCTTTTTAAAAAATAATAAATGTACTTTCTTGTGGTAACTACATGATAGCCCAATTATAAATTCCTTCAGGGAAGAATCAATGTCTTGTTCCTCTATTCTGCATCTAGAAAGTACTTTATGTATGGCATTAAAGAAAAGAACAGACCTGGCTGGTGGCTCAGTGGATAAGGTGCCAGCCTGTGAACCCAGGGGTCGCAGGTTTGATTCCCCAGCCAGGGCACATAATGAGGTTGCAAGCCAGGTCTCCAGCCAGGTCCATGGCTGGAGGCAGGTGAAAAAGGCAACCATACGTTGATTTCTGTCTTTCTCTCTCTCTCTGCCTCTCTCCCTTCCCCACTCTCTGCAAATAAAATATTTAAAAAAGAAAAGAAAAGAACAAGTGAACTTCACTAGCTATTCTAGTGGCTGACTTACTGTCATTCTGCAGTCAGCTCAGTCACCTCTTCAAAGAAGTTTTCCCTGGTCACCCCTCTAGCCACTCTTCTGTAGCTACTTTCCCTCTTTATCATACTATCTTGCTATCTTACTTATTACTTTGTACTAATTGCAATAGATCATTGTTTGCCTTCCTCCACCAGGTATATAAATTCATAAGGTCACTGATTTTCTGAGTCTTACCTATACTGAATATCTAGGCCCCTGAGTAGCACAAAGCTCTCAATAAATATTACTGAATTTTTGCTCTAGCTTATTATCAGTGTCTTTCTTATACATGTCTGGGACATTGGGTTTATTTAAAACCCTCCCAGATTCCAAATGTGAAATAGAAGCTCTTCATCTAAGGTGAGGGGGAAGCAATCCTAGAATTAAGATCATAAAGATCATCTAGAATAAATTTCCCAGTTTGCAGATATAGAAACTGACATGACACTGGTCTGGGAAGGGGAGTTTATCTGTCAAGCATTAGGGTCCAGAGCCAGTCAGGCTTCCTAGCTCTTTCTCCAGTCCTTTTTTTAGGTGGCCACACTACTCTGACTCTTTTCACCACTAATCTTGTAATCAAGTGATTTTCAACCTTTTTCACCTTGTGGCACACGTAAACTAACACTAAAATATATATTTTTGCTGACCTGACCAGAAAAATAGATATACTTTTGATTCATTCACACCGAACAGCTGTTGTTATGCTGGCTGTTAGTGTGTTGTTGTTTTTGTGTTTTGTTTTGTTTTGACAATCTAAGGGAAAAGAGGTCAGTGCCCCTGACTAAATAGTCAGGTATTGTGTGTTTTGAAAGTTTTTGTGGCACACTGGTTGAAAAATCACCACTCTGATCTAAACGCCAGGTTACCTTATTTCTCCCTCTAATTTCTTTTTTTCTTTTTTCTTTTTTAAAGATTTTATTTATTATTTTTAGAGAGAGGGAAAGGAAGAGAGGCAGAGAGGGAGAGAAACATCAATGTATGGTTGCCTTCACCAGCCTCCAGCCACGGACCTGGCTGGAGACCTGGCTGGAGACCTGGCTTGCAACCTGGTTATGTGCCCTGGGAATTGAACCAGTGACCTTTGGGTTTGCAGGCTGGCACCTTATCCACTGTGCCACCAGCCAGGGCTCCATCTTAGAATAGTAAGTGGTAGAGCTTAAACTGTCAACTTTGTTTTTGTTGTTACCCCATAAACTTACTGAAATTTTCACTTTTTAAAGATCTTTTTTCCTGTCCCCAGAAAAGCACTTGGTTCTGCTTCGAGATGGAAGGACACTTATAGGCTTTTTGAGAAGCATTGATCAATTTGGTATGTATTAGTTATAGACTTCTCTTGTACTCTGGATACTAAGAGCTGCCCATTGTATTTTTGTTATTTCATATTGTAATGTATTTATCTGCAACTTTGTCTTGTGTCCAGCATAATGAAATTACTGTTTTGGGTTATTACATCATTGTATCCTATATTATGATTAGATGGCTCAAAAGCTTGAATTTCTAAAACTGGTTTTTGCCAGAACATATAATTACAGTGTTTTGGACTTTTTCCCCCCATTAGAGGGAGCCAAAAGATCGAAATAAACTCAGTTCACTGAAAATGTTGCTCATTGTCCATTGGCCTGGGTGGGACTACTCTTCAAAGCAGTTCCTGCACCGAAGGTAATCCCTCCCCATTCAAAGAAAACTGGGTAGAAGGCATTTTCTGAAGCTCTTTATTTTACATTAAGCTCAAGATTTTACATTTAGGGATACATCAGACTCAAGAGTCTCAGTCTTTGTTTTATTTCCTGCATTTTTCCAAAGATATCTATATTTGCTTCTGCTTCAAGAAAGTTTTTAAGTTCATATCAACATTTATTTGACATCTGCTAGGTCAGTGGATCTGGGCATGCGGGAAAAGAATAAGACAAATGATATCAATTAAAGAAAATTATCTTTTAACAGATGAGGATTCTAATCTTAAGTCAAATTCATCAAACTACTTTGAGGGGAAAAAAACACTGATTTTTCTCTCAGATTACCAGGTATAATTATCTGACAAAGTGAAAAAATAGTTTTTGCTGTATTATAATTCATGGACACTTGTATTGGGTTAAATGAATTCTAAGTACTAAAACAAAGTTAAATTTTTGGTAAATCATCACATGCACAGCACAGAAAAACTGTTTCCTTCCCTCCCTGCCAAAAAACAGATTTTTAATCTCTGCAACTCTTTAGTCTTTCAATGCCCACTCATTTATATTTTCTTACAGCCATGTTGATATATTAGCAATTAACTGATAAACTAATTAAATTTTCTTCCCCCCCCAACCATTGCTTGTGTATTAGTGCAACGTAATCCCAAATACTTTCTCAGTTTGCAGGTGGGTAAATCTCAAGTGGTGTGTTGTAATGAAATGGGAGGTTGTTTGGAATTTTAGCTTTTCCCTGAATTAGAAAGTTTTCAAATCATATTTAGCTAAATCTTTTCTATTCAAAATAACTGAGTTGTGGATCCTTACTGAAAATTTGAACTAAATATCTTTGTTTCTTCCCTATAGCCAATTTAGTGCTACATCAGACGGTGGAGCGTATTCATGTGGGCAAAAAATATGGTGATATTCCTCGAGGGATTTTTGTGGTCAGAGGAGAGAATGTGGTTCTACTAGGAGAAATAGTAAGTGAAAACTGTTAAGTTACTACGAGTCTTGATAATAATGCTAGTTTTCTTTTTGTCTTTTGAAGAGGGGAAAAATAAATATTTTCCACATTTCACCCAGCTTCTCACAGGAAGCCATCAAATTAGCTTAAGGAAATCACAATTGTAAAAGTGAAGTTACAGAGAATAATTAATTTTGTTTCAGTGCCCCTTGGCATTTTAAAGATTTGACCCCATTAGAGCAAAATATCATTGATTTTACCTGCTATCTTAAAAAAAATACCATCCTGCCCTGACAGGTGTGGCTCAGCTGGTTGGAGCCCTATCCCCAAAAGGTTACAGGTTTGATTGCCAGTCAGGGTTATGTACCTAGGCTGTGGGTTTGATCCCCAATTTGGGCACCTATGGGAGGCAGCCAGTCAGTGCTTCTCTCTTGCATCAATGTTTCCTCACTTCCTCTCTAAAAAAAGCAATGAAAAAGTGTTCCTCGAGTGAGGATTTAAAAAACAAGAACACCATCCTATAAATATATTCATTAATATATTATTTCTGCTATTTTTAATAGCAGAAAATGGAAACACTTGAAAAGAATAATTCGGGCCCTGGCTGTTGGCACAGTGGATAAGGTGCCAACCTGCAAACCCAAAGGTCGCTGGCTCAATTCCCAGCCAGGGCACATAACTGGGTTGCAAATCAGGTCTCCAGCCAGGCCAGTAGCTGGAGGCAGGTGAAAGGCAACCATACATTGATGTCTGTCTCTCTCTCTGCCTCTCACCCTGTCCCTCTCTCTAAAAATAATAAATAAAATCTTAAAAATAAAATAATGAAATAAAGATAAAAAAAGAAAATAATTCAATAAAGTAAGATTTATATACATTATATATTTTGCAATCATTTAAACAATTGGTTTCAAGTAGTTTTTCACGACATAAAGTTAATTAGCTGTGTTTGGAAGGAAGCACACGTTGCACAGACAATGTGACACCTGTGTGTTTTTAAGAGGGGGTGGGGTAAAGAATGGATATAGGAGAAGCCTTTCTGTGAACCATCCTGATAATAAAGTTCAGCTTCAGTTGAGTCCTTGGCCCACAACCAATAAAGAGGAAGAATAGCTGGCAGGTGAAAAGTGAGATCTTCTCAAGTATTGTTACTATATACAAACAAAAGTATTAGAAAATTATTTTATATTCAGGGTGGAGCAAAAGTAGGTGTTCAGTTGTTTGTATGGAAAATAATACTATAATTAATAAATAATAAAACAACAAACTTGCCTACTAACACCTATAAACCTTTTGTCCAACCTTTTGAGTATTAAAAGTACTCAACATTTTATTTATTTAAAAAAATTTTTTTATTGATTGATTTTAGAGGGAGAGGGAGAGAGAGAAACATCAATTTGTTATTCCACTTAACCATGCATTTATTGATTTCTGTATGCATCCTGACCGTGGATCAAACCCACAACCCCAGTATATTGGGATGACACTAACCAGCGGAACTGCCTGGCCAGGGCTAGAAGAAGTCAACATTTTAAAAAGATAAGCCTTACTGTTCTGGCTAGGTGGCTCAGTTGGTTGGAGCATCATCCTGTATGCTAAAAAATTGCAGGTTCCATCCCCAGTCAGGTCATGTACAGCTGGCAACTGATCCATGTTTCTCTCTCTCCCTCTCAAAAAATCAATAAACATATCCTCGGGTAAAGATTAAAAAAAACTTTTTAAAAGATAAACCTCATTTCATATTTTATATGAAACATTAAAAGTACCTTGATACCTTTGATTTGATCCTTCTGCTTCTGGTTATTGGGTTTGCCAGGAAAATCAAAATAAGACTTGGACATTTGCTTGATTTTATCTTTTCCTGTTGTTTTTAAAGTTTTCTGTAAAATTTCCCAATACCTAGCCACATCTTAAATCAGGTTTACAGCAGTCTTTTGAGTGGAGGGATTTGGTCCATAGCTATTTTTAACAATAAGCCATTTGAGAAAATAAGAAGATAATTCTGTCAGGGTCAGGTTGGTTCAGAGGCCTTGTTTTGAAATATCTAAAAATGACAAATCAATACTACACAAATGCTACTATAAAAAAATACACCATTTAAAAATGTATTTATTATGGTTGAAATTTTTTGTTCAGTGTATCATTTCTTGTGTGTTTGTGTAGCAGAAATTGTCATCGTCTTGTATTATGTAAAGGTTTAAATAAAGTACTGTACTACCCAGAGATGTGAGGGAGGAGTCTGCCAGTGTATCAGGAGGGGCTAACTCCTCTCTGGACAGTAGGATTATGGGTAATTACTTTTTCCTTTTTTATATTTTTGAGGGGTTAATTTTTACTTTAAAAATATTTTATTTATTATTTTTAGAGAGAGGAGAAGGGAGAGAGGCAGAGAGGGAGAGAAACATCAATGTATGGTGCCTTTCACTTGCCTCCAGCAATGGACCTGGCTGGAGACCTGGCTTGCAACCTGGTTATGCGCCCTGACTAGGAATCAAACCAATGACCTTTGGGTTCGCAGGCTGGCCCATATCCTTTAAGCCACCAGCCAGGGCCTGGGGGTTAATTTTTAAAGAGGAAACATATTACTTTGCTTCATGGGGTAAAGATTTAAGTTAAAAAACTTACATGTACTCTGCTTCAGTTTTATGGTAGTAAACATGACAGAACTGCTTCCCATGCCAGTTACATTGGCATAAATTGTCCCTTTTTCAGATGTGTGTGTATTTGTTCTTGGAGACTCATTGTTTCCTGGTAGCCCTTTTATGGAGAAAAGTACTCTTTTTATATATTATGGTTTGGATGCTGCAGACTTTTTACAGTGGTATCACTGAAGAAATAACAGAAATGCTTAGTTGTAAGAATCAATAGTTGGAAGAAACTAACTGCTAATTCTAGGAAAAGACATAGCTGGTTACCATCTAGATTCTGTAAACATTTTATTGCTTAAGTTGTCCCTGGATTCTGCCTCAAGGATGGTGATGTAGAAAGTCTTAAGTAACAAGACAGATTGCTGGGAACCAACATCAAAACCACACAAATAGCTCAACAACTTACACACAGAAAAGTCCAAGAGGCAGTATGACAAGCTAACATGATCTTCCCTTTAGCTGCTGCTCATAGGTTGTGATAAGGTAGGTTATACTTGATAACATATTTTTCTGGGTGCAGTTAGCACTTGACCTAGGGCAGGGTTTGCTTATGTAATTGGTGGGTCTTTCACCTAACCTCTCTGGTGAGACTCCTCCATCTGATACGTCCTTAGAACCTGTGGATTCTGAGGTCTTGGCAGCACCTGAAGATTAGTATCCAGTGACAGACTGGACCATCTGGAGAACTGGTACATGTGTTATGCCTTCCCAGAATTTATTACTGAAAGTCAGAGAAGAGGATGAGAAATAGAAGTGGCCTTCCTGGTGTGGCTCAGTTAGTTGGACGTCATTCTACAAAGTGCAGCGTTGCCAGTTTGATTGCTAGTCAGGGCACAGGCCTGATTGTGGGTTTGGTCCCCAGTCCAGGTGCATACAAGGGGCAGCGATCAATGTTTCTTGCTCACATTGATGTTCCTGTCCCTCTCTTTCTCCCTCCCTTCCTGTCTCTAAAAGTAAATAAATAAAATCTTTGCAAAAATAAAAAAAGAATATCCTGCCTGTATAGGCTTTCCAGTTATAAAACAGAATACCTGTATATTCATTTTAAAGAAAATGAACTGAATCTGTGGATAATAGCGAGATGCTTTTATAGCAAGATTATACATTTTAAACACCGTAGAACAGGAAAAAACTCGTATTTTCAAGCTCAAACATTGTTGACCAATAGTGAGTTAACTCATGTTTGCACTTGTGTTAGCTTTTGTATAAAACTGCAGTCAACAATATATTAAGAATGGTTATCAAATGTTTACAAGGTGTTTACCCTAGTTGGGTGGCTCAGTTGGTTGGTCATGGTCCTGAGAACCAACAGGTTGCTGGTTTGACTCCCAGTCAGGTCACATGCCTGGGTTGCAGGTTCAGTCCCCTGGGGCATGTACAGATGGCAACCAATTGATGTTTCTCCCTCCCTCCCTTCTCAAATCAAAAATAAAATATTTTTTAAGTGTTTCTAAGTTTTCCAAAAATAAAGCTATTGCCCAGGCTGGTGTGGCCTAGTGGACTGAGCCCTGCTCTATGAACCAAAGGGTGCCGGTTTGATTCCCCGTCAGGGCACAGGCCTGAGTTGCGGGCCAGGTCCCAGGTTGGGGGTGCGCAAGAGGCAACCACATGTTGATGTTTCTCTCTCTCTCTCACTCCCTTGCCCTCTCTCTAAAATTAAGTAAATAAGTAAATCTTTTCTAAAAACCATTAAGCCTATTAAGTGGGAAAAAATTAGTATTTGCAGTGTGGGTTTTTTTTTTTTAAGTCAATATATACGTGGAATAATTAGAAAGGATTGCTCACCAAAATGTTACCCATCTATGCTGGAATTAAAGTTTTTTTTTCTGTTTGTCTTTTTAATGTCATACAGTGTGTGTGTGTATTTTTTTTTTAATGGAAAAAGTTTTTAGTAAGGAAAACTTTTTTAAAATCAGAGAACTATGTTGGGATCATATTGGTTTAGTATTTTAACTGGTCTGCTGATGTTTTCTCCAGAAGACTTTGTTGCTATAAAGGGGAAAGGAGTCTTGTTATGATTTAAGGGTTCTTAATTAATGCAACCATTAATTAAGATGGGAGATGGACAGTTTATTGTCTTTTGGGGGAGAGGGTGCTTCTTTGAATCAATGTTCTCTGTCTTCTTACTAAGCAACAACTCCCAGAAATTAAGCTGTCTTTGATAATGTAAAAATACATAACTTATCTAAAGCCATTTTGACCTTGGTAACTTCTCACTTGGATTCTCTGGGATTGTAGAAATAGCCCTGATTGTTTTTTTGTTTTTTTTTTCTTGTAAGAAAATTAGTTCTTGACTAATGTAGAATTTCAGACAACCTAAAGGGGTATTATACACAGTTACTGATCCCTATTACCACATTCCTGTATAAGTATTTATTCTGTAGTAGTGTGACCAGCCATTTCTTTGTAAAACTTACCCGTTCCTAGGAGAAGGATATTTCAGGTATGTCACAATCATGAAAAATAACCCATGCCTGACACAGGAATCCATTTGCCTTGAGATGTGTAATGTTTTCTATTCTTGGTCATCAGCTGAAGTTTTTCAAACCTGCTTGTTTTGTAGGACTTGGAGAAGGAGAGTGACACACCCCTTCAGCAAGTGTCTATTGAAGAAATCCTAGAAGAACAAAGGGTGGAACAGCAGACCAAGCTGGAAGCTGAGAAGCTGAAAGTTCAGGCTCTTAAAGACCGAGGTGTCTCCATTCCTCGAGCAGATACTCTTGATGAGTATTAACTTCTGCTCAGAAGCTGCTGCTCTTGGGGAGCAAGGGCTGTCACTGGATGGAAATGACATTCACTCACCTCACACATTTGACTAGAGACTAGAATTTTGAAAAGTCTTTTTTCTTTTGAATTCTTTCATATGCATCATGAAAAAATCATGTGGCCTTTTTTTTTTCCTTTTTAATAACAAAGTCCTCGTTTATAGGAACAGCTGGATGGACTCCCTTCACACATCGCTGTGGAGCCAGCAACGACTTCTCCATATTGCTCTTCTGATCCCAAATTAGAGTTTACAGGGGACATTCTTCATTTGCTTGTAAATAAAATATGAACCTCAGAACTATCATGTTATTTTACAAGTTTCGATTGTTTCCAGTGAATAGATAAAATTAAGTTTCTGGTCTCAATGGTATAAACAGTTATGTCATTTCCAAGTTGCTAGTCGCAAAAGAACGCTTTCATACTAAATACCTTGTGGGTCCTCCCCCACCCCACTTATAAGACAAACACATTTTCAGCCTTCGTGACGGGCTTTCAGTGAAGTGTCACAGTTAACTGGTTATAATGAAAGCCTGTTTGAGAAACAACATAATTTACTAAACTTGTTGTTCGGCTTCACCAACCACTATTTGAAACTAGGTTCCTGTGAAAGCCAACATTTTAGCAAGCTTTCTGTAAATCTGGTCATTTAGTTTGTTTTTCTAATCCTTTGGATTGAGTTGAGCCTCCTATGCTGTTACCAAAAAGGAATGCAAATGGTGTTTCAATGACTAATACACCTAGGTTTTTCCTGGCTGGCGCCTGTGGTGACACCCCTTTCCTGGTAGATGGTTGCATTGTAAGTGGAATCGACTACTGGAGGGAGCGCAGGATAGTTCAGTGGACATGGTACCAAGCCAAGAGTTCAAGAGACAAGTTAAAATTGTGACTTTTGTAATCTCTTGAGCAAAAACTTCCTAAGATTTATATGCAATTCCTGTGTATGAATTTTTTAAATTTTATTTTACTGTTTTTAGAGGGGACAGGAGGGAGGAAGAGGGAGAGAAACATCAATGTGTGGTTGCCTTTTGAGAGCCTCCAGCTGGGGACCTGGCTGGAGACCTGGCTTGCAACCCAGGGATGTGCCCTAATGGAATGGAACTGACAACCCTTTGGTTTGCAGGCTGGCACTCAATCCACTGAGCCACACCGGCCAGGGCCCTATGTCTGAATTACTTTCTAGCATTATACATAAACACTTTATGACCTCAGGTATTAGATCCAAATGCCTATAAACCATTTGACTGCTGAGCTAGTCATCATTGAGTTGGTTCTCTCCCTCTCTGCTTCCCTCCCTTCCCCTCTCTCTAAAAATAAAATCTTTTTTAAAAATTGAAAAAAAAAAAACAAAACACACCATTCCCCCTAACTCCAGCCACTCAGCAGCTGTTGCAGCCGCTTGGCTGGACCCGGGGTAAAGAATGGTCTCAAGCTGCCGCTCTGGAAATAGGACTGTGCAGTGTTGGGGTACCAGCTAACCAGTAGTTAGGACTTACAGGAAAAGAGGGGGCTCAGTCCTGGGCATAGCTCAAGGTCAGAAACCCAGGTTGTCTGGGACTCCATCTCTAAGACCTAACTTTATGGATGTCTAATTTATATCCAGCAAAATGCACTCTTTAGTGTATGATTCTATGAATTCTAACAACTGCATCTAGTTGTATATCATCACCTTTGCCCTTTCGTACTTAACTTCTCCCTTCTTCTCCAGCCCCTGGCAACCACTGATTTGTTTTCTGTCCCTATAGTTTACATAGGCAACCCATTCAAAATTTTCTTAAAATAGTGTGCAAGTCTAATAAAATATCTGGAAAGTTAAATTCAGCCTACCTGCTTTCAGTGTGCTGTCCTGGTTTAGGACCTTACAAAAGACAGGAAACTTTCTGTTCCCTGTCAAACTCCCTGGGCAGAGACCCACAGCCTGGCTCACCTGATAGGCACGGAGAGTGAAGAGCAAACAAGGGAACCAAGTAAAATGTAACAGTTGAGTAGTTGTTCGTCATCCTAAAATGTGTTGGGCAACTATTACAGGCCAGGTATATGCTATGAGAGGAAACTATTGGCCCCACTTTTTCCAGGGAAAAATGAAATTTTTAAAGCTGTATAACCAAGAGCATAGGCTAAATTGCCTGTCTTTGCATCATGGTTTCTTCACTTCAACAGCTCTCTGAACTTGGTCAAGTTTCTTAACTGTAAAATAGGGGTAATAATTGTACCAACTCCTTGGGTGGTGGCCGTATTAATTGAATTAATGTGTGTAAAGAGTTTTGAATGGTGCCTGGTACAGGATTAGTTCTCATTGTCAATTATAATGTGCTGAATCCCCCACGTTGTGCCAGACTCATGGGATAGGTTTCGGACCCTCGATGAACTTAAACTTACAGTTGCCCCTGTACAAATAAGAATGATATCTGTGAGATAATGGTGGCTAATTTAGATTAAGGAATTAAGTGGAAGATTACATAAAATGTACTCTAAAAGAAGGCAATCTATAGCTACCTCCAATCCAATGAGTCAAACTTGCCTTAACCTTCTTTTCCCCTCTCATAATGACCCCTTTGGAGAAAAAAGACTCCATTCTCTCAACACACCCTCTAAGAAGTCCAAGGTTGCCCTCACCTCTAGGCTGGCCACCCTTAAGCATTTACTGAGAATCTACAAATTACCAGGTTCTATGTTTTTCAATCATGTATTAAGTATTTAGTCAGTATCTGTTAATTATCTAGCATTGTGCTAAGTGCTTGGTGTTAAAAACCTTACACCACCACCCACCACCAAAAAACAAAAAAACTTTTAATAAAATAAATAAAAACCTTGAAAAATTGCAAGTCTCTATGGAATTTACAAATAGGTATAAAATAGGAACTGTGTGCAGGAGCAGAGTATATGGAAAATCTCTGTACCTTCCTCTCAATTTTGCTGACCTTAAACTACTCTAAAAAATTAAATCCTTTAACAAGTGGTGGGGTGGGGACAAAAGAAGGGAAATGGGCAATAGTCTTATTGACGTTGTAATAAACATTTGTCAAGGGGACCCAAAGGGAAAGTATTGATTCCAAGTAAAAAGCAGGGTGAGTTGGGGCCTAAAGGGAAGCTCCTGAGGACGGATAATACCGCGGGTGCCTTGACCGTGGAGAAGGCAGGCCCAGGGCGGCCTGCACGTGGGAACCTGGGCACCACGCTGCGCATGCTGGAGGGGACAGCTGGGGTGAGAATTCAGAGGGCCTGAGACTGGGCTGAGAGGCCTGGACTTCATTTTTGTGCTCCTGATATATTGTACCTCCTTTAAGCTATACAACTACCCTAAAGGGATTACAAAAAGAAAACATATCCCTATTTTACAAATAAGAAGGTTGAGATTGAAGGGGTGAGCAGCTCTGATCATCAAGTGGGTGAACCAGGGCTGGGGGCAAAACCTGGGCTTTCTCCACTCCGGTTCACAGACTCCCCACTACCTTCCAATAAACCCCAAGACGGGTGCTGTAGCGGTGCTCACCCCCTCTGAGCCTGTGCCCAGGCAAGCCCAGGGTCCCACTCCCAGCCTCTGTCTCCTGAGAACCTGCAGAAGAGTCTTCGCCACCCTCTACAGATTCCATGGCTGAACAACCAAAGCTCCCAGGACAGCCTGCTCCCCTCCTCAGATCCCTTCTGCATGCTGTTGACCATCAGTTCTACCTGAACACGCACACCTCCACCTGGCTAAATCCTTAGTGTGCTTCCCACACTCAGCCCTAAGGTCACTTCCTCCCAGAGGCCTTCCATAACCCCCGCCCTCTCCCTGTGTAATTACGTGTTCCACCCCTGTCCTTCCAAACCCCTCATCCATTCTACAACTTTCATACGGGTCATATGGTTCACTTTCCTCACACTGTGGCCACTCAGTACAGATTGTTGAATGTCTTCTAAGCCCATCTGCCTTCCCCAGCTGGCCCCGGGCCATCCCCTCCAGCACTCTGACCAGCCTGAGCCAGAGACCCGCTCTCTTCCCTCCTGACCAGCTGTGTGCATCTGACCTCTCTGGGGAGCTCTGCCCTCACCAAAAAGCAAAGCCAGGCCCTGGCCGGGTCACTCAGTTGTTAGAGTGTCACCCCAATATGACAAGATGTGGGTTTGACTACCCTGGTCAAGGCACATACATTAAATGGAACAAAAAATCTCTCTCTCTCTTTCTCCCCATTTCCCCCTCTCTCAAGTCAGTAATTTTTTCAAATACTAAAAAAAGTAAAGCCAGAAACAATGTGTGAATCAGATACAGATGACGTCCAGAACCAAAGGAAGTCCCCAGACCTTTGTCCCCACCTTCCTCAGAAGGACAGCAAGCAGTTAAGCAGTCATTCAGCCTGGAAACGGGGAGGAGGAGAAGGAAGCCTTGGCCCTGCAGGTCACCAGCACCCTCCTCCTGTGAGTCAGTGGCAGCCTCTGACATCAGCAGTCCTCCCTTCTCTGCAGGATGGCAATGCAGGGCCTTGAACGTTATCTGCAGGGCTCCATCCCATGATAACCCAACCCCCACTCCTCAGCACCTCCGCTGAACACACGTGTGCGTGGCGGCGCGTGTGCTGGGGAGGAGCAGCTGCCCGGGCACACCCCTGTACTTCTCTTCCCCAGCCTATGAAAGGCAAACCCCACGCCCATCCGCTTCCACATGGACCACGGAGTCCAAGTCCTCACCCCTCAGTCCTGTCTTCACTTCAGGGATCTTTGAGGGCTGGAAACAAAGCCAAGAGGCAGGTTCCCTGATTCAAAAGACATACTCTGCACCCGCAGCTTCTCTCCCACTGGTCGCTGGAGAGAAGGAGCCTGCTGGGCCCCCTGACTGAAGCTGAGGGCTGGCGGTGGAGACAAGGAGCCTCAGGGACAAACGTCCCGCGGAGGAGACAAGCAAGCCCACCCACACAGTTGCACAAATCAGGACTGGAGCTCTGTCCTTCTCTGGTACCCACAAGAAGGGTGTGAGTCAAAGGGGCAAGCCCTTCCAGAAGGCTGCGCAGAGGAGGGCCGCAGGGAACTTGAGCGACTGGCCGGGGCCTGCAGGCAGCCACCAGGGAGAGAGAGCAGAGCAAGGGCCCCTCTGAGATGCTGGAGCCTTCCCACTGCTTCGCGGGGGACTGACATGGGGGTGTGGGACTCTCCCTGTTTGCATGGGCTGCAGGCGCCAGGCCTGGCTCAGAGCAGATCCCGTCTCTTTCATCCTCCCTGTTGTGAGGGAGGCAGTGGGAGGGGGTCACACCTGCTGCTGCCCCTGCCTTTCAGGCCTTCCCCCCACCTCCGGGCAGTGGTGACGGGCACGGAGTCTCACACAGGAGGCAGGCCCTGAGCCAGGAGCAAATCAGTGTGATTCTCTCAACCTTCCAATATTCTTGCCACGTGAATCTGCCTTAAAAGGAGCTGCAAGGTCAACCTTAAAGAGAAAAGATTTCACCAGAGACCAGCATGCAGGCTGGAGGGGGCACCTCCCTCACTGGGCCTGGAGGGGGGTGGGGACAGCAAACACTCAGCTGCCTCCTGAGTTTCAGGGCCCAGGCCTCCAAAGTGAAAAGACTATGGTGAGCACCCCAGCACCCTGTCTTTTCAGCCTTTCAGCTCATGCCCCACCTGCACACTTGGAGAAAATGAGGAATGGTAAAGGATGCAGCTGGGCTCAGGTGCCCTGTCCTTGCGCCTCTGGCCAGTTCCTCCTGCTTTTCGACCTTGCAGGACTCAGCCCTGAGGTGTCCACTCACACCTACGCAGGCAGCTAACTGGACAGGTTTCAGTAAAGCTGTTCATGTAAATAGCTGAGTAATTCACAGCGGAACACATCAAGTATCTGGGGGCGGCCAGAGGAACTGCGCATGTGAGATGGACTGAAGGTCAGAGGGTTTGTGTCGCTGTCCCAGCCCTGCCACTGACTCAATGACTGACCTTGAACACGTGGTTCCCACCCTGGACTGTGGGCTCCTCATCCTGGGGCGGGAGGGTGTCCAGCGGCTCTGACCAGGCGTTCTCAGCAGACACCCTGGGCGCTCCGTTAGGCAGCATTTCTGGCAATCACTCAGAAATGTTTTTAAACTCCGCTTTCAGAGCCTCAATTCTGGACCTACTAAGCCTGGAGCGTCTGACAATGAGAGCTAGAAATCTGTTTTAAACAGTAGCCCATGTGCTATTTGAGAAGCACTGTCGGATGGGGTGTGCCGTCTTCTGAACCGCCTTGACCTCAGCTGCTTCTCTTCTCTCCCTCTGTCCATGGAGTCTGGCACCAACCTCCCTACCCCTTTCTGTGCCCTATTCTACCCCCACCCCCTGTCCTGCAAAAGGCCAAAGCAGCAGTGTGAGGCAATCCCTCTCTCCTTGACCCCTTCCTTTGCACAGTGAGTGATGGCTTTCTTATCTCCCCGTGATGAGGCACAGCCTTCAGCTCGGAGCATTTAAGACGCAGAGCGCACAGCCCCAGCCCCAGCCCCAGCCACGGAACCCAGAGGCGGACCCTGACCGGCTCAGGAAAGACTGAAGCCGCCTTCCAGAGCTCAGGCAGCAGGCGCCACCAGTCACCAGGGAAGGATGCTCCTAGCAACGTTTAAGCTGTGTGCCGGGAGCTCCTACCGACATGTGCGCAACATGAAGGGTGAGCAGGTTCCCTGGGGAAGGAGAGGTCCGTGGCGGTGACCAGAAGCCCTCAGACATGTGGCTTAGTGACCAAGGTGACTGGGAGCAAGCCACTCAGGTTCTGATCCTCGTCACGCTTCTTACTGGGAGAGTCTGTGCAACTCTTGACCCTTCTGGACCTGTTTTCCCACCTGCGCAACTGGGCTTGATATGAAGATACCTAGGTCCCTTCCAGGTTCTGTAATTTCTGGTCTCCAACCTTCCTTGAACTCTTCCTAACTTAGCCTTCCTCTAGGATTGGTTCCAAGGGTACCAGGGAAGTCTGAGTCACCAGCCTAGACTCGGACAAGCAGTGCTGGCACGCCTGAGACACGGCAGGGGAGGGGCGAGCGGGAAGAAGGACAGGCGTGCAAGGCGGCAGAGTAGCAAAGGCCCCAGCTGCTGGCTAGGGGATGGGTATCTTTAATTCTCTGCTATAGCAGGGTTTTTCTGGTTTGAACAAAGCTTCTCTCCCTTTCTAGGCAGCTCTGCGACCCCTGTCTGCAGGCAGGGCCAGGCTGCCAGCCCCTACGGAAGGCAGGCTTACGGGCCTGGGAGGCAGCTGGAGCAGCCTAACGAACACTGGGGGTTGGCCTGGCTCTAATTCAGGTCCCTACTAGGCGCCTGTATGCTCCTGACCGAGTCGCTTCCTGTACCAAGCCAGTTTCTCATCTGTGACTAGATGAAGGGGTGGAACGGACTTCTCCACCCCTAGGCAAGTTCCCTTCCCTTCCCACAGGGCTGAGGCAACAAGCTATGAGGGCCATTGGCCAGGAGCTGAATCGCAGGGCACTGGGGGGCCCGACCCCAAGTGCGTGGATCAACCAGGTCCGGCGTCGGAGCTCTCTGCTCGGTAAGTGCTGAGGCTTCTGCCAGGGACAGGAGGCTCCCAGGGTGCAAACACTGCCCGTGTGGCTCTGGTCCCCTTTCTTACTCACTTGCGGAGGGTGGGAATGGAGCTCGGCACAGCCAGATCCTCCGTCACCTCCATCTGTGGTGTCCAACTTGACCTGCAGGCTGAACCCTATGGCTTTGGCCTTGGCTCTTCAGAGGAAAGAGCAAACCTGCAGGAAGCTAGGGGACACGTAGGAAGCTTGGTCTCTCCTTGACCGTGTGTCCAGGTTCCCGGCTGGAAGACACCCTCTACAGTGACCAGGAGCTGGCCTACATCCGCCAGGGAGAGGAGGCCATGCAGAAGGCTCTGGGCATCCTCAGCAGCCAGGAGGGCTGGAAGAAAGAGAACCAGAAGGTGAGGGCGGGTGTAGAGGAACGCACAGCTCTTACCATTCCTCCGCCATCCTCAGGGCCAGCCAGGGCTTTCTACTCTTCTCAGAGCCGCTACCTTGTGCGGTAGTCACTGGGCAACAAGCAGTTTTGAGAATCCTCCTTTCCCAAGAATGTATCAGATACTCCCTTCCCCTACAAGAATCCTGGAGACTCACATCTGAGATACATTGTCCCTGCCCCTGTACCTAGCCTCTAAATGCACTGTACGCCTACGCAGCAGACCATGCAGGGGGGATTCTGCATGCATTAGAGGTCTCAATACTCTGGGCTAGAACGTCCAGTGCCAAGGTAGCATCAGTGCTGTTCAGCCTGCCTTTCGGCTGAGCTCGCAGGGGTGATCAGGCTCGCCTGCGGCGGGGCTGCGCTCCACACGGGCAGCCCACGCCTGCTGGGCTCTCCGGAGTGCTGCACCTTCACTGGGAGCACGTTCGAGGCCCGCGGCTCTACTGAGACTGATTTCTCCACCAAGCCTGAAGTTCTGGTAATACATCTCCTTCTCCAAGTTAATAGACTACTACTAGTTCTTGACTCTTGGGGGTCAAGAAATCTGGGCATGTAGGCCCAGCACTGCTCTTAGCCAAGGGTCTCTGACCTTCTCTGGCCCTACATCTCTCTTGGATGAAATGGGATACTGGACTTAAAAAGTCTAAGGTCCCATCCAACATTCCGCACGTTTATAATTAGTTGGCTGTAGACCAGACTTTTCCAAGTTTCTCTCTCCCAGGATTAAAAAAAAAAAAAATTTATTCATTATTTTTAGAGAGGAAGGGAGGGAGGAAGAAAGGGAGAGAAATATCAATGTATGGTTGCCTTTCACCTGCCTACAGCTGGGGACCTGGCTTGCAACCTGGTCATGTGCCCTGACTGGGAATCGAACCAGTGACCTTTGGGGTTCACAGGCCAGCACCAATCTCCTGAGCCACCAGCCAGGGCCCTGTCTCTAAATTTATCCTGGGACGTTTCCCCCCTGACAGGCCAATGGGGACAAAGTGCTAAGCAAGGTGGTGCCAGATGTGGGCAAGGTGTTTCGGCTGGAGGTGGTGGTGGACCAGCCCATGGAGAGGCTTTATGAAGAGCTTGTGGGACGCATGGAGGCGATGGGCGAGTGGAACCCGAATGTCAAGGAGATCAAGGTGAGCGTGCACCTGGGGGTGAGTGGCAGGGGCCTGTGGGAGCCCAGTCCGCAAGGCCTTACCCCCAGCACTGGCTAAGTTGATTCTGGTTCCGTGGCCGGGCAGGTCCTGCAGAAGATTGGGGAAGACACAGTCATCACCCATGAATTGGCTGCAGAATCTGCCGGAAACCTGGTGGGGCCCCGTGACTTTGTGAGTGTGCGCTGTGCCAAGCGCCGAGGCTCCACGTGTGTGCTGGCGGGCATGGCCACTCACTTCGGGGAGATGCCCGAGCAGCAAGGTGTGATCAGGTAATACTGGCGGTAGGCTGCGAAGTTCCCTTACCTAACACAAGCCTGGGGGCATAGAGGTGATGGATCCCTGGCTCCAAGAAGCCAATTCTTGGTCCCTACTGTCAGCTTCCTTTTACAAAGGAAATTTCTCACTTTCCATAGTGGAGGATGAAGCTCAGCCTCACGTACACAGCTAGGCTGCCCTGACCCTCCCTGAAAGCTAAAGGCCTTAAGAGTTTACTAACGCAAGAAGTAGGGCTGGTTTTAGCTCATATGGTCAGGTAAGGCTGTACCGGAGATTAAAACATCCACACCTCTCAGAGCACAGCTGTTGAGTTCCTTGGGGGCCCCAGCCACCACCCTGGACCCCTTCCCAACCTCCGTTATTCAGCAACTAAAAGGCACCGCAGGAAACTTCCATCCAGGTTCCAGCTCCAGTCCTTGCCAGCCTTTGTTCTCATACACTGGTAACTGTGCTGATTGTTAAATATCATCCTTGGCGAAAGTTACTTCTCCGATGAGATGTGAAAACACAAGGCACCCAAGAGAAGTGATTAGTGTTAACGAGACAGTATCAGAGAACTGTGAATTGTCCTAACTTGACTTCTCTTCAATCGCCAGAGCTGAGCACGGTCCCACTTGCATGGTGCTCCATCCCTTGGCTGAAAGTCCCTCAAAGACCAAACTCACTTGGCTACTCAGCATTGACCTCAAGGTGAGGGGCACGGGCAGTGGCACAGTAGCAGGTGGTGAGAAAAATAGGTCCTTATCCCTCCCATATTATCCTCCACAGAACAGAAAAAACCCTTCCATTTTGAGATCAGACAATTGAAGAGAAGAGATTTGAGTAATGGCTTGATATTCCACCATTTCAACAGCCTGCAATGGGTCCCCTCTCTTACTCTCGTCAAATTTCAACTCGAGTTACTTTAGAAAAAATGGAATGTGGGCCCAGAAAGGTGTGCTAACTAGCTCAGGGTCACAGAACTGGAAAGATAGGTCTGAAATTTGTCTTGATAGCAAATCCTGCGCTTCTGACACTTTTATGATGGCAGAACAGCAAAGCAGCCCTCTAGCCCTTGACCCTGGTCACCTATAAACGTAACTCGAAGACCAAGGCCATACCAACCCATGTTTGTTATGGGGTCAAGAGGTGTCAAGAGTGGACCACCACCCACAAAATGGCTAAATTCTTCTACCTTCTACTCTAGGGATGGCTGCCAAAGACTATCATCAACCAGGTTCTATCACAGACCCAGATGGACTTTGCCAACCACCTGCGCAAGCACCTCGAGTCCAGTTCTCTGGAAGCCAGGTGCTGAAGACCGGCCCACTGCTTCTGGCTGTTCCAGTCGTGCTGGTTTGCATGCGTGTCAGGAAGATCCCTCCCAGGAGCCTACAAGTCTGCTTGAGATCTGCATCTGGGGACAGTGGGTGGGGGTGGCAGTGTATTTACATTATGCTACTAGGGCTAAGATTGGTGAAATTTTAGCACCATGAAAATAAGGATGGGGCCTCTTATAACAAAGAGGATGAACCTTCTAAATTCATTCACTGATTAGCTATGACATGAAGGTTGAGGGTCCCAAGATACCTGTAAAACTTTTCTCTGGGCCCTTATATGTCTACCTAAAAAAATTCAAAACGCTACTAGCTGAGAGGGTGCAGAGGGCACTAAACACAAGGACTGGGACCTAAAGCTTCATGGCTCAAGAGCTCCATTCCCTGTGGGCAGTGTGTGTGGGCATAGTGGCGCCTTACAAGACAGGCTTCAGCAACTCTCTGCCCCTTGACCGAGTAAGCAGAGAGCTGCACCCAAATGACAGCTGCCCCACCCCCAGCAGGTGCCTTCCAAAGGCCTCGTTCAAGTTTTCTTGATGAAAAAAACACAAAACTATTAGGCTGGTTTTCCTGCTTCTTCCATGAGCACCAGTCAGAATAAAAAAGCATAACTAATACAAAAACTTCAGTCTGTACCTGTTTAAAAATTCTATTCTTAAGAGATCTATTTCATTAAACTGCAACTTTACACCAAAGGAGTCCTAGACAAAAATTTTAATTAAATTTTTAAAAAATTAATTTAATTTAAATCCCCTAGCTCATTAAAATGAAATAATGGGCACTTAGGTCATTTAGAATCTGTTATTGAAAAACCTTTCATAAAAATTTAATTTCCGTAACAGGCACCAGCCTAAATCCTTAAAGAACATTGTAACTGGTAGTTGATTAATGGGTATTGAAAGATGAAGATTATGGCTAAGGATTTTTATTTACTTAATTAAAAGGAATAGTGCAACTTGGGGTGGTGAGCATACAATACATAATACAAACAATGTATTACCTATATAATTGTATTAACTGATATCACCGTAATAAATTCAATAAAAAGAAAGGATAGTGCCAAATATCAGTATTACCAAGATAGAGTTAAAAACAAATTTCATTTTCCCATCAGCAACAGTTTAGGCTTAACAAAGCAACTGAAGATTTACTTTTGAGTCTATTTATTACATCAGCTTTCAGCTTGGCTCAGGACTGCCAATTTCTCTGCTTTAGTAAGTCAATATTTTACTATTTTGAGATACGGCTGGAAGAAGGGGTAATATGATGATAGCAAATTCCCTTTCCAAGACTCAGATAATTTATGCTTTAAAAATACTGAGATGGAATTTCTTTGCTAAAACGTCCACCACTTGAAGCTTTTCCATTCTAGTGCTAATACAATTGATAATTTATACCATTTGGAAGTAGAGTTCTATTTTATTTATTTAACAAATTTGTAGTAGCAAAAATTCTGGTATTTATTGAGGTATTGAAATTTTACAACTAGAGGTATTTATTATTATTTATTCTGATTGTTTCTTAGTCCGTTTTGGAGATAGATAAAATTATGGCTTATCTGTCCAGGGGCTTGAGAGTGGCAGTATTTCTAGAACACATTATCATCTACTCCCACCTATGAGAAAATGGTTATTTGTTTAAAGGTGTGTAGAGCAATATCCACTCCAGTTTCAAAAGAGAACAGGATAATAATAAAGAAATGGGCTTTCAACACACAACATGGTTTTGAGTTTGATTATAATTTACATTCTTCAAATGATGCAACCGTGTCTTTGAGATGACTGGGAGGCATTCACCAACTTTTTAAGTTTTACATTAGAATAAAGTAGCTATGATCATCTGCTTACAGAAGCCATTTTATTTACCTCATCTGAGAATATTTTTTTCATTGCTTTTAGAGATGGGGAGGGAGAGAAAGAAGCAATAGGTTGCCTGTCATAGGTTCCCCATCTGGGGATTGAACATGCAACCTAGGTATGTGCCCTGACCAGTAATTGAATCTGCAACCATTAGGTCATGGGATTATGCTTCAAATAAGCCACACTGGCCAGAAGCCATTTTATACAGGACTATTTAGAGAGCCGGTATTCTTTGAGCCCTTCGAAAAACTATCAAGACCCTGGCTGGTGGCTCAGTGGGTAAGACACTGACCTGTAAACCCAAAGGTCACTGGTTTGATTCCCAGCCAGGGCACATGGCCAGGTTGCAAGCCTCCAGCCAGATCTGTAGCTGGAGGCATGTGGAGGGCAACCACATATTGATGTTTCTCTACCTCTCTCCTCTCTCCCTTCCACTCTCTAAAAATAATTTAAAAAATCTTAAAAAAAAAAAATCAACACACACATATTTTGAATATGATGTATAAACAAAATCATTACTCCTGTTATCTGATTTATGAAAGCCAAATGTACAAAAAACTAATTTTATCATTAAAAAAGGTGAATTGAATAGGTGGAATTATATTTACATTTTATAATTATATATGTGGTAATTTATATTACAAAGAATTTACCTCCAGCTTCCTCTAAAAAACACCACCCTCATCTTCTTAAAAGTTCTTCAAACTCTGATGATCCAGAAGCTTTATATCCATGTCTACCCTTTCCAGCCACGAATAAATAGGTGTCCAGGGGCGACAGGCCGAGACTGCAGCCTAGGATACTGACGCAGTGTTAGGGTTTCTGTTAAGAGATGTGAAATGGCCAGAACTAATATATTTGTCTCCTTAGGAGACAGATACAGTCATCAAAGCTACTGTGTTAAGATAACCACAGTAACTTGGAAATTTCTTAAACAAGCATAATAAATATATGGTGATTCTTGGCAACTTATTATCTACCTCACAGTGAACGACTTTACTTATTAACATAGGTAGAAATTTCTACATGGGACAGTGTTTGGGGCCATCCTGGGAGGGCTGAGTTGCCAGTGATGTGTACAATGGGAGACAGAGAAGCCACACAGGGACCCCAAGAAAAGGCTCATTCTTATGTTATAGTCTTTCGTTTCTGAAAACTTTGCTTTAATCATCAGCGATACAAAGGACTGTAAGAAAGGCAGGAAACAACTGTACATAATAATACACTTGTTCAAGGAGAAGAACTGGATGGAGACCACTAACTCTTTACTCTTCTTCACCCCTTGAGAGCCTGACTGTCACAGAATAAAGAAGGTGGTTGAGTTGGCTCAAAAGAAGGGGAGCAACAGGACAGGGGTGAGATACAAATCAGAAGCCTCTTGCCTCCAATGCAGGCTACACTTCCTCAGACTGCCCACATTTCTGAAACTGTCACCAAGAGGAACCCAACCTGAAAGAGAAGCAAAGTGCCACACATACTTGATCACAAGTTTTATTTGGGAAGAGTTTCTAACTGTTAAAGCTGCAAGCAAGTTCCTTTCACAATTATAATTCTAGAGACATGGTAGTTTGAGATCCCAGTGTTCAAAAGTATGTTTCAAAATTAATAACAAAAATAAACCCACACCCAAAAAAAAGCTCTTAGATTGGTTCTGGAATGTACAACCACTGATTTCAGCTATTCTCAGAAACAGGCCTATCACTTCCTTGGAAACCAGGTGGGACGCAGTCAATTCCCACAGGAAGAAAATGTTTTTAAATAAGTTAGCCACTTGGACAATACCACCCACTCCTTAGAAAATACAGTAAGATAACAAGCCCCAGTGGTGGTGGTGGTGGGGGTACATGGCACAGCACCAGTTTCACAGGGAGCTTATGCGATCAGCAGGCGTTGGCATACAGCACACAAAATGAGAGCACAGTCACCGGAAGCGGGGAAGAGTGTTGAAGGGCAAGGAATCTCTCCCGGTGCCACCCAACCTTTTAACTTGTTAACAGCAGAGGCTGTGTTCTGCAGTATCTTTGGGATAACATTTACAACAGTTAAAAAACAAAAAGAAAATCCCCCAACATTATTTCCAAGAAAGTTCGTGTCTACGCGGAAAGAGGGACCTGGTCAAGGTTCCCATGGGGGACTCCGCCTCCCATCCACTTCCGTTTCCACGTGATATAAGACATCAGCCAGAGTATGTTCTACGACAGCACCCCAGCCCATGTCACTCATCTGTGGGAGGAGTGAGAAACAGAAATGAGATGATTAGAATAACTATAGCAAGAACTAACAAAAATGCTGTGGACACATGTGGACATCTTTAATGTTACTCACAGGGCGGTAAGTGAGATCTTTTGGAGGATACTTGAAGCATGGTCCAAAGTTAATGGAAACCTAGGATAAATTCAATTCAAGCAGACATAACAAAATAAGCATACAGTGAAAAAGCTAATGGGACATGGGAAATTCTTCTCTTTATAGAAGGCAGTTAACATTCACGGTATAACTGAAACAATGGTACGTACTGACATTGCTGAAAGTGGTCAACACCTTAATGTACATCAAGAATTAGGTAAGTAAATAATGATTTGTTTATAACTTAAAGATTTCCTTATTTTACTTTCATGGTGCCTAACCAACAGACTAAAAATGCATGGAAACTTCTAAGCATTACCTTTTCTAAACACTTAAAAATAAAAATAAAAAAGTTAACAGACTCTAAATATAGTCCCCTTTATACTGAATCATGTGTTTATGAATATATATATATATATTCACACAAATCACACATGCACACAAATCAATACAACAGTTACAAACTAATGATGGTAGGTTATCATGACATAGAACACCAAACTGACTTATGCACATACACACGTAATACATAGCCTTTATAGTGAACAACAACATTACCAAGGGACACTCAAAAGACAAGTTTGGAGCACACTAACTGCATGATCCAAACAAAGACTTCCTAAAACACCCATCTGTTTTTGGTACAAACAACAGTAACAGTCAAAAACCATTCCCACTTCACTAAGGTTACTCATATTTCTTTCCAGAACTCAATCAGTGGCCCTTTCATCACAACCATTCACCTATGTCTCTCAAGCTCTGCCTAGAGGAGGACAGAGGATACATACCGTGCAGCTCTTGTACAGTGAGATGGCTGGAAAGTAAACGCCCTCAAAAATATCTTTGTAGGCCACACCTTGATTGACGCCATTTTTATAAAATATTATCTGAAACAAAAACCATGGTCTTACTTTAGAATTTAAGAACAGAACAAACTGAAGAACTGACTTAGAGAACCCTTTAGAAGTGCTGTCACCATACAGGTAGGTATAATACTGTACTCCAAGAACAGCATATGGCCAACATAATGAGGTTTCTCAGAGTCTATTTACATGCACTATTCTAGTTGGTTTTCAGTTTTATTTGCTTTCTACTTCCTATGCTACTTCTACCAGTTAGACTTTCTATTATTCATTATATTGTCTTTATAAAAAGTAATCTAAGCCCTGGTTGGGTAGCTCAGCTGGTTAGAGCATTGTTCTGACAGGCCAAGGTTGTGGGTTTGATCCCCAGTCAGGGTACATACAAGAATCAATGAATGCATATGTAAGTGGAACGAATCGACATTTTTCTCTTAGCAAGTTTTTTTTTAATTATATAAAAAGTAATTTGGTCTTTTACCAATACCTATTTAAGCTTATTTGTCTCCTCCCCTTGAATTTCTACGTTGAAAATCTCTTAGAATATTCTGTCAGTCTCTTAATCCTCATCTTCTTTGTCCTTTATTTCCCAAAACTCTCTCTCTTAATCATGAAATATTTGGACTTCAAAAAAGGTTCCTTTTTCTAGAGTAACTGGTTCTTCTTCCCCTTCCCAGCAAAAGAGATCTTTTCTTTGGCTGTACAATAATTTCTCATGTAGCATCATCAATAGGCTCTTGGAACTGGGGAGAAACACATTTCAAAACCTGTTATGTTTCCATGGCAACTCCTCAATGTTATAATGAAATGTTACTTGAAGAAATGCTATATTTTCTAGCTATGTTATCCTAGATCTATTAACCAGTTCCATTTACTATTTTTTCAACTGGGACCCTAGTTTTTTTAGAATTTCTTCTACATTAATTTCTATTATTGACTCAGGTGGCTTCACAGCGTTTTTATGGAAAAATATTTCCAACTCAGATTTTCTTCTTTCCTTCCCCCTTCTATTTTTGGTCCTGTGGCTGGTTTAAGATGTGTCAGCCCTTCTTTGATTGTGCTGATGTTGGGTAGACATGTTCCACAATTCTGGGGCAGGGCGGTTGGGAAAGTTCTAGGGGACACTGAATGAGCTGTTACAGCTCTGGCTGCCTCCAGGTTACATAGCAAGGTTCTCTCCTCTTCTATTCCAGTGTTCCTCCCTCTGTGGTCAATACCTCCTCTGATAAAGAATACACATCTCTACTCTAACAGTGTGGCTCAGTTGGCTCAGCTGGTTGGGCATCATCCTGCAAAGTGAAAGGCTGCTGGTGTGATTCCTGGTCAAGGCATATGCCTGGGTTGCCGCCCAGTCCCTAGTCAGGGCACATGCAAGAGGCAACTGACCAATGTTCTCTGACACACTGATGTTTCTTCCTCTCTCCTTCTCCTTCCCTTTCCATCTAAGAATAAACTTTTTTAAAAAGATTTTATTCATTATTTTTAGAGAGAAGGGTAGGGAGGAAGAAAGGGAGAGATACATCAACATATGAATATATGGTTGCCTTTCACCTGCCTCCAGCTACAGACCTGGCTTGTAACCTCGCTGGGAATCAAACCAGTGACCTTTGGGTTCACAGCAGCCAGCGTCTTATCCACTATGCCACCAGCCAGGGCTCAGAATTTTTTTTTTTTTTTAAGAAACCACTCAGACTGTGTTCTCTCCCTCTTACTCTCTCAAAAAAGAGAACAATCACTAATGGCATATGGCAGTTGCCAAATAACACCAAAAGCCGAATTCACGCTCAGGAGAGAACACTGCACCTCCTCTTCGTGGTTTCTGTTGCTCTACACGTTCAGAGAAACTTCTCTAGTGATGAACTACAGAACTGATCCCTGAAAGTATAGGCTTTCAGAATATTTAAAAAAATGTTTTAAAAAAAGAATACATATCTCTGACTTGCTTCCTCAATCCGTATACATTTCCTTCTTAGACCACTGTTTTCACTTTTCGTCGGTGTTCCTGGAAGAAGGCTGGTCAACCCTCTAACAGCGGCAGCGAGGTAGCACAGAAAGAGCACCAGCAGTGGGCGGGGTGTGGGCTGCTCTGCTAGCTCACGGCCTCACTTACAATTAGAGGCCGATCCTAATCTTCAAGGTTTGGTTCAGACATTTTTGTGACCGTGGCTCACCTCACTATTGGGAGTCTGCTTTAGGCTCTTCTCTGCTTTATCCACAAAGTCTTTTTCCTCAAAATACAAGTAACTCTTGAACTTTATCAAAGCCTTGAAAACCAAAAGAGAAAAGAAAAAGTCTTACTGAAGCATCCACCACATTGCACAAGCAGCACTGAGTTATGCACTCTGCAACAGAAATTTAAAATCTTTGCACAACTGGCTTTGCTAGATTTTGAACTATATTCTTCTTAAAAAGTACCAGATGACACATTTGTTAAACATTTTTTATAAAGGCATTTACTAAAAAAAAATGAAAATATGTTTACAAAGAGATCTGTTCAAGAATGTTCACAGCCCCAAACCTGAAAGAGCTCAAGATCCATCAACAGGAAAATGGATGTTAAATGTTAGTTATTTTTCAATGAATCAGGAAAAAACAGGAAAATAGATAAACAGGCTGTGGCACACTCATATAGTGAAATACTACTCTGTAGTAAGAAACAAACTACAGATACATACAACATGAATGAATCTCAAAAGCATTATGCCAAATGATAAAATCCAGATGCAAGGAACATACTGTATGGTTCCATTTATATAATATGATCAAGAACAAGTAAGCCTATAGAACAGAATTATAATGGGATAAAAAGGTACTTGCCTCTATCAGGGTGGACAGGGGGTTGACTGGGAAAGGGCATGAGGGAACTTCCTGTCCAGATAACAGGTGCTGCACAGGGGTTTGGGTTAAGTTTAAAACTCAGTGAACTACAATGTGTACATTTCATTTCACATAAATTTTATATCAAAAGAAAAAACTAAGAACCTAGTATAAAGGAACCATGGACATGGACAACATGTGGGATTGACTTTGGGTGGGTGGGGAGGGGGACAGAGGGGAGCAAAAAGGGGATGGATGTAATACAACAACAATAAAATTAAAAAAACAAACACAAAAAAAGAAAAAACTAAACAAAGGTTGAACTCTAGCTAATGAGTGCATCTGAAGAACATGGTTAAAGAGGAGTGTACTAATAATGTCTGCAATATTCTCTAACAAACACGTAAGATGGATGGATGGGTGAGTAGAGAATAAATGGATAACACATTAATAGAATTTAGGTGATGGGTATTCAGACACTGACTTTTAAATTATTTCAACTTTGTTATATCTGAAAATGTTCATAATGTTGGGGAAAATGTGAATGGCAGGCCGGCATCCCAAGAGGCCACAGGCCACAGCAGCAACCGCTGGCTGCCAGATATTCAAAGCCAGGAACGTCTCAGGACAAACTTACCTTATCTTTGTAGGTATCGGGCAGTGACTTGGCTGTCTCTGTGTCCTCGGGAAGACTGATATAGAATCCCAGGACATCTCCTTGCCCATAGCCAGAAGAGTAGTGTTTGCCAATGGACTGGTGGAACTTGGTTCCCTTTTTGCTCCGCCAAGAATAGCTAAATTTATCATAACCTAAGGGAGCTTGAAGGTTACCTGTCCCAATAAAAAGATATGCAGGAAGTCAGAGGAGTGCAACTTAACTCTGGTTTGCTAAAGAAAAACATTCTTGCCCTGGCTGGTGTTGCTCAGTGGATTGAGCGCCAGCCTGTGAACCCAAGTGCCCCAGTCAGGGCACATACCCAGGTTGTAAGCCTGGTCTCCAGCCAGGTCCCCAGCTGGAGGCATGCAAAAAGCAACTATACACTGGTGTTTCTCTCCCTTTCTTCCTCCCTTCCTTCCCCTCTCTCTAAAAATAATGAATAAAATCATTTAAAAAAATGCTTACTTTCTTATTAGAAGGAAGCGGTCAGTTTTGTAAAACTGCTAACAAATTATTTCTCACAAACAAAGAATTACAAAAATATTTCAGGAACTGCAAACTACCTACACCCTCAGGAATTGAAATTTATGCCTACAATTCAATGGGCACAAAAGTAGTCAAACTCGGCCAGGCTGCCTTAGCCCTCTACTCGCTTCACCGTCCGTGCTCTCACCCCGCTTACCTAAGGGCTGAGACCAGCCCAGTCTAGCAGCAGTGTCTGGCGGCATCTCATCCACCGTGATTTCAAAGTACCAGGCTCCTTTCCGTACCCCGTGAGAAGCCCGCACCATAGAGTAGCCTTTCTCTCCAACGACAGTCAGCCGGTCATCAGAGATCTTTAACTGAGGAGCTGCAGAGATGGAGATAAAAACAACGGTCTACAACTTATTTGAGATACTTGGAGACAACTCCCACTAACCATGGGTCCCTTATATTCCGGTAAAATAAAATGAAAGATCAGAAATAGCAGGTTGGGAATCAGAAATATTAGTTCAGGAGTTTAAAAATCAATGTAAGGTAAAGATGATGGAAAGGAAAAAGGAAGAAAATTATTTGGTAATCTTATTATTATTTTTATTTTAAAGATTTTATTTATTATTTTTCAGAGAGAGGGGAATGGAGAGGCAGAGAGGAAGAGAGGCATCAATGTATGGTTGCCTTTCACCTGCCTCCAGCTGCAGACCTGGCTGGAGACCTGACTTGCAACCTGGTTATGTGCCCTGGCTGGGGAATCGAACCAGCGACCTTTAGGTTCACAGGCTGGCACCTTAACCACTGTGCCACCAGCCAGGGCTGGTAATCTTATTATTTATTGAATATTTTATTGATCATGCTGTTACAGTTGTCTCAAATTTTCCCTCTGATCCCCTCCACCAGCACCTACCCACCATTCCCTTCTGCAGTCCCACCCTCCTTGGTTTCACGTCCATGGGTTGTACATATAAGTTCTCTGATTTCACCCTTTCCTCTATTCTTCTTAACTTCCCCCAGTCTATCTTGTATCCACCAACCATGTTTCCTAATCCCTGCACCATTTCCCTGTTTTGCCCTTTTCTCCCTCCCAATGATCCCCATACCTATGTTTCTGGTCCTATTCTGGTCGTTGCTTGGTTTGTTTTTGTTTTCCTCCTTCTTTGTTTTTCAGGTTCTGTTGTTAATAGTTGTGAGTTTGTTGTCATTTTAATGTTCATACTTTTGATCTTCTTTTTCTTAAATAAGTCCCTTAACATTTCATATAAGGGCTTGGTGATGATGAACTCCTTTAGCTTTACCTTGTCTGGGAAGCACTTTATCTGCCCTTCGTTCTGAATGACAGCTTTGCTGGATAGAGTAATCTTGGTTGTAGGTCCTTGCTTTTCATTACTTTGAAGATTTCTTGCCAGGCCCTTCTTGCCTGCAAAATTTCTTTTGATAAACCAGCTGACAGTCTTATTGGAACCCCTTTGTAGGTAATGCTCTTGCTGCTTTTTAAGATTCTCTCTCTGTTTAACCTTTGGCATTTTAACTATGATGTGTCTTGGTGTGGTCCTCTTCAGGTCCAACTTGTTTGGGACTCTGCCTCCTGGACTTGTATGTCTATTTCCTTCAGCAAATTAGAGAAGTTTCCTTTCATTATTTTTTCAAGTAACTCCCCAATTTCTTGCTCTTCCTCTTCTTCTGGCACCCCTATCATTCAGATGGTGGTAGGTTAAAAGTTGTCCCAGAGGTTCCTAATCCTCTCCTTGTTTTTCTTCAATTCTTGTTTCCATTCTGCTGGTTGACTGTTTATTTCTTCCTCATGTTCCAAATCACTAATTTGAACCCCATTTCTTTCCCTTCCCCATTGGTTTTGTGTATTATTTTGTTTCACCTGGCATGGCCTTCACTTTCTCCCCTATCTGTTTATGTACTCAAGCATATCTGTCAAGTCTGTGAACATCTTTATTACCAGCACTTAAAATTATGCATCTGTTGGCCACTGGGACCTCAATTTGTACTCTTCGTTGAGTCACATTCCTGTGTCTACATCTAGGCTCCTGCGTTTGTCTCTGTCTTAGGTAGTTCTGTCGCATCTGTTAGTTGTAAGGGGCAAAGCCTTAGGTGCTCATCAGTGCCGGCCCACCCGTTTTACCAGGTAGTGGTGCTGCATGTTGAGGAGGGTCTGAGAGAGATCTATACCTCTTCCTCAGTAATCGACCCTTTTCAGGCACTTCTCCTGCTTCCTGTTTCCCATAAGGGGCTAGCTCCTCTCTAGTTCCATAGTTCCCAGTGTGGGTGGGTCTGTGGACATTTCAGAACCATGGGGGCCTCTAAACAGACTTTCCCCAACAGTTCCTCCACCCCAACCCCCACTGGTTTTCCGAGAAAAAGCAATGTGGCTTTTGATTTTTCTCCCCCACAGCTGGAATGTTTGAGTCGTGGGATCAGGTCTGGTGCTGGGAGCCGGCAATAGGAGCCCTTACTGTGATTTTTCTCCTGTCTCTAGTTTTGAGGTAAATGTATTGTTTTTGGTTGTGGGAGGAGAGGCAGTGTGACTATCTACATCTCCATCTTGGATCTCTCCAGTAATCCAGTTTTGTTATATGTGATTATATTTAAGAGGTTAAGTTAAAAATTAATTAAATTGTTTATTCTCTATAATAAACCAATTATAATATGTTTGGATCCTGATTTGAATAAACCATCCTTTAAGACTTAACTTTTTTCTTTGAAACAATTTCAGATTTTCAAGAATAGTAGTCCACACTCAGCTTCCCCAAATGTTAAGGCCATCTGTAACCATAATTATCAAAACCAGAAGACATTAATACTATTAATTAACGAACAGATCTTCAGAATACATCAATTATCAGTGTAATATCCTTTTTCTGGTTTTGAATCTAATCCAAGATCCCACAATTCATTTGGTTGTTTTATCTTCTTAGTGTCTTTGAATCTGGAACAGTTCCTAAAGCCTTTCGTAACAGTGACATTTTGGAGAGTATTGGTCATTTCAGTTTGTATAATATCCTTCTCTTTGGTTATTTGTTTTTTCTTCCTGCTTAAGTCCATGTTATGCTTTTTTGTCAGGAGCACCACTGAGGTAATGCTATGCCTCTCAAAGAGCATCATATAAGGAAGCACATGATGTCAAAACAGTAATATTAGCCCTGGCTGGCATGGCTCAGTGGATTGAGCACCAGTCTGCAAACCAAGAGTCACTGGTTCAATTCCCAGTCAGGACACACGCCTGGGTTGCAGGCCAGGTCCCTAGTTGGGGGCATGCAAGAGGCAACTGCATGTTGACGTTTCTCTCCTGCTCTTTCTTTCTCCCTTCCCCTCTCTAAAAAGAAAAAGTAAAAAATCTAAAACAAAGCAAAACAGCAATGTTAAATTTTGGTCACTTGGTTAAGACGATGCCTTCCAGGTTTCTCCTCTACAAAATTACTATTTTCCCTTTGTAGTTAATAAGTATTTTATGGGGAGATAACAATACATTTGAGAAAATCAAGAAAATCTGATTATGAACCAAAATCACACAAGAAATTATTTATATTGTTAAGTGTGATAACAGCATTATGGTCATAAAATATTCATATCTTTTAGAAATGCTTATTTTTAGAGTATATAGACTGGGATTTACTTCTTAAAAAGTTCAGAACAAAAGAGACACAGAAATAAAGGAAAAGGTAAAGCAAATATTGGCAAAATCTTGACAATTCTTAAATCTAGCTGAAAAGTATTTGGAGATCCACTGTACTCGTTGCCTCTACCTCGGCATTTGAACCTCACTTTACTATGAGGCCATTATGTAAGATAAGGGGACCAATTTAAACCAATTAGAGGGGATATTATGACTTAGAAGTAAAGAAAAATTATAAAGGGTGGGAGGCTTGATTTTATCAATGTAGAAACATCTCCAACCCAATTAAGACTTTGCTGAGGAAAAAACCATTTGAAACAGTGTAATTCAAAAGCTGTCTGAATTCTATTGGAAGAAACACAAAATTTAGATCAAGTAGTTTTTATAAGGGTCTTTGAATTTACCAAGTAATTTTCGTAGTAGACAGACAGATCATGCTTCACAGCCACCAAGGCATTCTGCGAATGGAAGTACAGTATGTGGCCTTCCGAGACCACAAGCCCGTGGAAGAGCCTGACACCCTGGCCTCCACTCTTCCCTTCACATCACGATGGCTCTTGTATTAGGGAGCTACAATAATGTCCTCCTTATATTAAGTGCATATTTTAACAGAGCTCTCAAGTCCTACCTTCTCAAATACAGACACTTCTTCCTTTATCCCTTCCTAGTCAGGGCAGTGTCTAGGCTGCAGGTTTGGTCCCCGGTTGGGGTGTGTCTGAGAGACAGCCGGTGGATACTTCTCCCCATCACTGCTTCTCTCCCTCTCTCACTCTAAGCATGGACTTAGGCAAGATAATAAATGAATGAAATAACTGGCCTCTAATTTTCAAAAGCTCAACATGATCCTTTGCTATAATGAATATTATTGGATCAACTTGAGAAATATGAATAGGATCTGAGAATAAGATGGTAGTAATTCGATGTTACTTTCCTGATTTTGATGGTTGTATGCTGGTTCTATAAGAATGTGAACATTTAAAGATTATCTTTGATAATCTTCCTTTCAGGAGGTGGAGTCTAATTTCTCTCCACTTGAGTGGATTAAATTTAGTGACTAACTTGTAACAAAATATAGTTGAAGTGATTATCCAGTTTCAAAGATAGGTCACAAGAGGTCCTTAAACACTTCATTACTCTCTCTCAGATCACTCACTCTTGGTGAAGCTGCCATGGATGAGGACAAATAAGCAGTCTGTGGAGATGCCCACATGGTAAGGATCAGCGTGGGCATCCTACCTATCACAGCCATGTGAGTGACCCAGCTCGGGAACAGAGCCTCCAGCGCATCAAGTTTCCAGAGAGAGTAGCCACACGTAAGAGCTTGACTACAACTCAGTGAGTTTTCCTGAGCCAGACTACACAGCTAAGCTGCTCCCGATTCTGACTCTCAAAAACTGCGGGAGGTATTAAACCTTTGTAGTTTTACACTGCTAGATTTTACGGTAATTTGTTATACAGGTTTAGGAGAATGTCCTTGTTTGTAAGAATACACAATAAAGTTCTTAAACATGAGAGGGCATCATAGCAACTTATTCTCAAATGGTTCAGAAAAAATAAGTTTTGGGCCCTGGCCAGGTAGCTCAGTTGGTTAAAACATCATCCCGATACATTAAGGTTGCGAGTTTGATCTCCAGTCAGGATGCATACAAGAATCAACCAGTGGAGATATATTACATAAATAAGCGAAAGAGTAAATATATGTTTCTCTCTCCCCACCCCCTCTCCCTAAAATCAATAAAAAGAGAGAAAAAGTTTTTGTACTATTCTTACAACCTTTTTTATAAGCCTGAGATTATTTCAAAATAGAGTTTAAAGAATATAGTACAGCCCTGACTGGTGGCTCAGTGGATAGGCACTGGCCTATGAACCCAAAGGTCACTGGTTTGATTCCCAGCCAGGCACATAACCAGGTTGCAAGCCAGGTCTCCAGCCAGGTCCGTAGCTGGAGGCAGGTGAAAGGCAACCATACATTGATGTTTCTCTCCCTTTCTTTCTCCCTCCCTACCCTTCTCTCTAAAAATAATGAATAAAATCTTTTTTAAAAAAAAAGAAAGAAAGAATACAATATAGATGTATCAGCTTAAATAATAAGTTGCCACTGCTAGCCCAAATATTCTAACAAGTGACCTTTCACGAAAGGCCAGTGTTTTCACTTCTTTCCCCCTTTGGAATCATAGCTGTGATGTATAGTGAATCAAGATAAGTCTCACTTTTTAAACCCATAAGTCACCTACTTGGCCCTTCCCTACTATCAAAGTATGCTTGCCACTGACGTATGCCTAACAGATCCACATACAATGGACTTTACATCACAGGATTACATTACATTACAGTTTTTAGCATTAAATCAACAAATAATGGCCTTTCAAATGTAATAAATATATGAACCTGTTGAGGTCCAACTCAAAGAAACAGTAAAAGAGGCATATTTTTCAACAACCATGGAAACATGAATATGAACCAGGTGTTAAGTAATTAGAACATTATTATTTGTCTTAGGTATGAAAATAACACAGTGGTTATATTTTTAAAAATCCTTGTTGCCCTGGGCATTGTGGCTCAGTTGGTTGGGCATTATCTCATGAAATAAAACCTTTTATTTCATGAAAAGAATCTAATCTTTTCATTAGATTCTTAGTCAGGGCCCAAGCCTGGGTGCAGATCTGGTTCCTGGTTGTGGTGAGTGCAGGAGGCAGCTCAAAGATGTTTCTCTCATACATCAATGTTTCTCTTTCTCCCTCCCTTCCCCTCTAAGAATATGTGAAATATTTTTAAAAAACCCTTGTTTGAGATAAATACTGAGTTATTTATGTGTAAAAGAATACGCAATCTGGAATTTGCATTAATAGTCCATAAAAAGAACAAAAATTCATTAAGTATACTCCTCTAAAAGCAAATAAATTCACTTTCATGTTCTAAAGGATAATGCTATTTATTAACTGAATAAATTATATTAAAAGAATTATATATTAAAAAATTTCATGACAAAGAGTCATAAACAAAGTCACAGACAACTGACATAGCAGGAGAAAATGTCTACAACCCATAGACGAAGGGCTAATATCCCTAACATATACAGGAACAAAAGACCAAGATTCCAATAGAGGAATGGGACAAAAACAGGTAATTCATGAGTAGGAACTCTTAAACATGAAAAAATGTTCAAACTTAACAATATGCAAATTAAAACACCACAAATATCACTTCTCACCTATCAGACCAGCCAAAATTAAAATATAAGACAACACATTCTGTTTGTGAAGCTATAGGAAAATAAACATTCTACGTTGCTGGCTGAAATACAAACTAGCACAACCTTCTGAAGGGAAATTTGGCAATACCTAACCAAGCAATGCATACAGTTACCTTTTGGTCCAGCAATTCTACTTCCAGAATTCTACTTTGAAAACATACCATCAATAATACAAAAATATATCCACTCATGATTATTCACTACCTCTTTGTGATTGCAAAATACTGGAAACCTGCTAAATGATTTCTATACAGAGTGGCTGAAGAAACTAAATACACCCACATAACGAAACATCATAAAGCTAAAAAAGAAAGCAGTAAGGACGAACTCCTCAAAGTAACCTACAGTAACTGCATGAAGCAAAACACAAGAGTATCTAATCTATTGTGTGCCGCCCTTCATGTATGAAAAAAGGAAACAGTCTCAGCCATACTACCCTGAAAACGCCTGATCTCATCTGAAAAAAAAGATAAAAGTAAATATACATGTATCTGCTCATTTGTGCAGAACAAATACAGTAAGGGCAAACGAGAAACTAAAGAGAATGGTTATCTATAGGGGATGGGTGAGGAAAATGGTAGGAAAATGGAAAAAGGAGTGGGCAGGTGGTGGTGAAGAGGCAGTGACACACACTGAGTCAACCCTTTTGTACGACTCTAGCTCTCAGAACCGCAGTAATGTTTCACTATGCCCCCTCACGCACAGGTCCGAGATGAGGGAGACTCCAAACAAATAATAGCAAATGAACCTAACTACATTACAAGTGGAAAACATAATCACTTTGAAGGAGGTGGGGAAGAAAACAACTAATCTCAGTTAACAGTATCTTGATGGGATACTGCAAGGCTAAAGAGAAGAGAGCTGTACGTAAATGCTACAATCTACTAATAGCATTTACCAATGTTAGAGATTCTGAAACTACTTTATGTGCAAGTTAGAAATGAATAAACAAGTAGAGATTTAGAGTTAGGTCTCTTACTGTTGAAGAAAGAAGTTACAAAGAAAGGGAGGTAGAAGGCTGGAAAACCCTGTGGTGTTTGGAATCCCAGGTACCAAAGTAAACTCAGTATAGTTATATATATATACATACATACACACACACACACACACACACACACACATACATATACACATACATGTATCAATGTACATACATACATTTTCTACTTCTGTCTACTGAGTCTAGAGGTGACACCCAGTAACAGTGAGCATACCTAACACTTTGTCTTAAAACATTAGGGTTCTAAATACCATTCTCCAATCAAAGGAGCCAGGGCTTCTTGGAAAAGTAGATGATACTTGGCCTGGGACATGGAAAATACCATATGATCCAGGAACATGTAATATCAAAAAGGAGGTACTTTAAAAAAAAAAAAAAAGACATATCAAAAGAACACAGGAACCAATCAATCTAAAGAAGTTTCTAATGGCCAAGGCTCAATGCTCAAGGAATAACTTGAGCAACAAAATAAAAGTAAACACCACAGAATAAAATGACTATTTATGAGTCCACACTGATATAATCAATTAATAATAAATGGAGAAGAAATTAAAAATCATCAGGCAAACACCACATTCATAATTGTAGCAAACAAGATCCACTGATAGATGCTAAAATTAGGGTGCAAAACTTTACAGAGAAACAAGTTGTTTGCAGAGTCTCAAAGTATCTTTCCTGAAGATATTTATTAAGTACAAAAGAAGACAGTAGAGAAAGCCAGCAGAAACAACTTCAACCAAATGATCATGGTCAACATAAGCAATTAGAAGACATAGTGACATCATGAACTCCAACGAGATGATGCAAGAAGGACTCATTTCTATAGTGGTTTCCAAAAAAGTCATAACCTCCATTTATTTATTTATTTAATGTTTTATTTATTATTTTTAGAGAGAGAGGAAGGGAGAGAGGCAGAGAGGGGGAGAAACATCAATATATGGTTGCCTTTCACCTGCCTCCAGCTACGCACCTGGCTGGAGACCTGGCTTGCAACCTGGTTATCTGCCCTGGCTGGGGAATCAAACCAGCTGCCTTTGGGTTCGCAGGCTGGCACCTTATTCACTATGCCACCAGCCAGGGTTTAACCTTCATTTAATTGTGAGACAAAGGTAAATCCTCACTGAGAAATATTCAGCAAAATAACTGGAAAAAAAAAAAGTGTTATGGCCCTGGCTGGGGTGCTCAGTGGATTGAGCACCAGCCTACAAACCAAAGGGTCACTGGTTCAATTCCCACTCAGGGCACATGCCTGGATGGCTTGCCCAGCCCCCAGTAGGAGGCACACAAGAGGCAACCACACACTGATGTTTCTCTTCCTTCCCTCCTCCCCCTGCTCTAAAAATAAATAAATAACATCTTTTTAAAAAGTGTTATGGCCACGAAAAACAAGTAATCACTGAGGACCTGCTGATGACTGCAAGAGACTAGGTAGAAATAAATGTAACATGAAAGCCTAGAAAAGAGATATTAGTGAAATTTAAATCTTTAGCTTCATTAATAGCATTCACCAATGTTAATTTCATTGTTTTGATAACTGTACTATGGTTGTGTAAGATTTTACCATTAGGAGAAGTTCAATGAGGGATATATGGAAATACTGTTTTTGCAGCTTTACTATAAGTTTAAGATTAGTTCAAAATAGAAAGTTTTAATAACTCACATATATGTATATGTGTGGGCGAGTGTGTGTGTGTAATGACTAGAGCTTATAAGAGACAAAAATGTAAATCATTTCTTGCACATTCTGGTTGTGTCTAGAAATGGGGTGTGGAGGAGTTGTTATAGACTGACACACAGATCTAATTTTAGATTGGACAAAACTGGTAACAGCAGTTCAGGGTAACTCTGGGTCCAACATGAACATTAATACCTTACATACCTCGATCATGCAGGGCTAACAAAACTCGTTCATACAAGCAGGCTCTGTAGAGGTCTCCAGGAATAGGTTTTCCTGCCCAGCAGTCAAGTTCAAGCTTCTCAGGGTCAGGGGCGTGGGGATCAGGCTCAGCTAGAATATACCGATAGCCATCTTTGTTAAATGGGTGTTCCAACGGGTAGCCATGAGGGGGAAGGCGCTGAGCAGAAAACAAAGGGTCACTGTAGAAAGAAAAAAAAAAAAATCAAGAAGCTCAAACCTCATCTAGTTTAACTGCCTTCAATTCTGTAAGAAATGCCTCAGGTTTGTTTTAGCTGGAACACATGCAACTTCACAAATGCTTTTCATTCCTCAACTAGATGGCCCTGCCCTCTGCAGGCAAAATGAGAAATGAAAAGGATTTGCTTTATTAAGGGAAAGAGATTTGGTTCAATTACCTTAGGCTGTAGGGGTTATCTATATTTATGACATTGAGCCACTATCTACATCACAGGGAAGGGAGAGAGGAATAAAGGCAATTTCCTTTACTGTATTTATTATTATAAACTAATAAACAAACTCAGCACTATGAGCACTATAGAAACTCTGTGCTATGAGCACTATCTGCTGTCTAAATAAGAAATGACCTGGCCCTGGGTGGTGTGGCTCAGTGGATAGGCACCAGCATGTGAACCCAAAGGTCACTGGTTCAATTCCCAGCCAGGGCACATAATCAGGTTGCAAGCCAGGTCTCCAGCCAGGTCCTTAGCTGGAGGCAGGTGAAAAGCAACCACACACTATGCTTCTCTCCCTTTTTCCCTCCCTCCCTGTTCTTCTCTCTGAAAATAATGAATAAAATTTTTTAAAAAGAGATGAAGAAAAGAAAAATGACCTGGATTTCATCACTGTATTACTGAACAAAGTGAAAAGAAGAGGCATGAGAGAGGAGGCAGAAAGTTGAAGGAAAGGAGCCAGCGTTCAATATTGGTTTCACTCCCTCCCCTCCACCTATCCGTTGTCAAAATGATACTTACTAGAACTTTACTCCCCAGGTAAATGAAGAGTGCAGCCCTGGGGCTGGTTTGTATTTTACCAAACTTGTAAATCAGGATACCTAGCCTGGGGTTATTTTACCTCTCAAAGCACTCAATATTAGAGAAAAACAGGCAGGCTTTTTAACCTCAGACATGCGATCTACTGAAAAGTATGGCTCTCTTCCCTCTGACGGACTTCGCCAGCACCAAACAATACTCTAACAGTGGTGAATGGAGGCGAGGGTTCTCTGCCCACCTCCGAGTTTTCTTGGTAGTCCCTGTAGTCCCTCCGTCCTGCTGTTTGCGCTTAGCTCCTCTTCCTTTTCCACTGCTTCCTGCTGCAATCCCCCCTTTGAAGAGAAAGCAGATCACTTTCAGGGAGCTGTGACACAAGGGCCACATGGACACTGAAATTCCATGGGGACTAACACTCCTCACATGCATTTGTGCATCACCTGCAGGAGGATTTCCTTCCTGAAAGCAAACTGGGCTTCACTCTGGTCCTGAATGAACGACCTTACTGTCTCACAGCCTAGAACACTGGGTTCTGGCAATATGCTCAAATGAACCTGGGTTACATTTTCAACCTTCCTTTCCTAGTGAACTGCAATTACCAGTACACTTTCTGAGGATGTGACACAAACGCATTTTCACTCATTCAGATTCCCAACACCCACAGCTAAGAACTCCAAGGATAAGCTTTTTTCTCAACCCAGTCAATACAAACATCCATAAAGAGAACATCCTCACTCTAAGTAATGTTTGCTTGCTTGAACTATATACATGATACATTCCATAAACATAATAAAGGCACAATATCTGCAAAAGCATTTAACTTGAATACTCAACAAAACAAAGGTACATCCGACATGGAAAATAAAACCAGAAGTACTAGAAATGTGTTTCTCTCCCATGCTGCTCCTGTGGTATCTAGTGTGGTTGCAAATGACGAGTTCAGAAAGAAGGCTTTAAATTTAGCAGGTAATTTTTACAATTATTAGGATTGTGCCAATGCATAAAATTCAGATTGGACTAATTGAAACTGGAAACTGGCTTGTGGAATTAAGAGCAAATATTAATAAATAATGTACATATTAAAAATTTTAGCTACATACAGAGGCCACAAGGAACACTTCCTGTGTATGTCTGAAACAGGCACTTAAAACTTTTTGTCCAGTGCTGTCATTCCTCTCAATTAGTTTGTCTTCCAGAAAATGTCCCTGAACTGCAGGAAAACACCTTTATGTAAACAACTGCATATAGTACTGTATCTTAATTTGGGGCAAGCTTAGAAATTATCAGCAGTTCTGTTGCAATAAAAAGGATCAAGACATTGAGGGCAGGTCATATTCTGCATATACAGGACCAGATTTATGCAGAACTTCCTTTTATGAACACATCAGACAGGTGATTCCTATTTTTCATAAAAGGTCTAATGTTAAATTGTTGCAACATCAATATTTTTAGTTTGAGTTACTTTACTCAAAACACTTAGATTTTTATTGCCATTTGCATTTTAATTATTTTAAGAGAGTTTTAGATCTCTCTTGAAAAAAACAATTCTGGCCATGTTAGGCAGAATATGGCAACATACAAGCTTTTAATTACTAACATTAAACTGGAACTACTGTTTCATATTAAATGCTACTGCCACTATTTACACAATCCCTTAAAGTTTTAACTCAGTTTTTAGCTTCCACCACAACTCAGCAAAAAAGCATTTTTCCAAACCACAAAATACTTAAGTCTGAGAAGTTGAAAGAAGACGGAGGAGGAATTCACCTCCAAAAGAGGCTCCACCTGCAAACAGAAGTGGCACCATGTATTTGTCAAATTTTAACAATCACGAGGGGGGGAAATGGTGTAAAAAGATAATACACTTGGCTATTTCCAATCTTAGAATATAACAACAGAGAAAATGATTACATATTTAAGATGCCACCGCTCCAAAAAAAAAAAGTTAATGACGCCATGTGTCACATAAATAACTAGCTTCCACCCAGCAATGCCAACTCTCATTAGATTACCGTTAGCAATGAAGGACATTCCTGCTATTGGATGGGTTACTGATGGAAAAAGCACGCTACAGTGGGTAGTCAATGTAGAAAATGCTGTCATGTGATTACACAAAGGTTCTAAAGCAAGAAAATTAGATGATGGCAATAGGAAGTTTTAAAAATAAGTTGAATTAAGGAAAAAGAAAGGAAAGCAACTGAGTCTAAGTAGTTATAAGGATATACAGTAAACACAGTAAATCTGTCCCTAAAATTGTACCTTATTTTATGCCAGATCTGTTTCACTTAAAACCAAACTGTGATGTAAAGTGCCAAACAGTTCCTCCACTACCATCTGTCACAACCTTGGCTAGCTCCTAAAAACTGAGTTTGGGGCTTTAAAGTATTTCTGTAGTTTACAAATATTTCACCAATGATATATTTAAACACTTACCATTTAAATTCCCACTGGTAGACACGGCACTGCTTTGTTTTTGATTGTCATAAGCAGGACCAATGTTACTAAGATCCTAGGAGAGAAAAATACTCAATTATTAAAGGAGGTTATATAATCAAACCAATCTGGCAATGCCCAAAGAAACAGGGGAAATTCTAATAGAATTGGAAGTAAAACTGACAATCCTAAAAAGTCGGAAATTGCAGGGGTCCCAAACTTGGATGCTTCAGGGATCAGCGAATAACAAGAAAAGCAGTCAATTGTAAGAAGCAAAGTGAATTAAGAATAATGATGAATGGCCATCACCAAGAGTAAGAGGTGGAGGGTGAGGGCAGTGGCAAGCTGGAGTGCCTAAGCCCCATTCACTCAGCTTCTTGGGGAACTTCAGGTCCAGTGTAGTCCAATCTTTTTAATTTATAAGAAAAGACTGAAACCTGAATTTCTTTGTAAAATCTTAAATTTTCAAGGCTGGCAAATAAAACATTTTAAGGTACAACAGAAAAATCTGACCTCCTGAGATGCCAAATGTGACTCCTTGTCATTAAACAAAGAATGGAAATTTTCTTTTTCCTCATGTTATGCTAGATGCAACAGAAATTCTTCATATGAAATTTTTCTTCAAAACACAGAATGTTTTTAAGAGCAAAATTTGAGACAGAAAATCAGAAATAACTTGAAATGGCATATTTGTATACAGGTAAACTAAAGTAAAAAATATATATAAGAATAATATGAATAAAGTGGTAACATTTGGGGGAAAAGCCAGAACTAACACACTAATCTCCTGGTTTAAGGTGAGTGTTCTTTCCACATGTGCCAATAATGATTTATTTGGAGCCCACCCTCTTATGGGCAATGACAGTGTGTTATATATGTGGCAAATACACAAATATAAACAAAACCCAATTCCCTATCCCCCAGAGGCCTAAAATCAAAAGGGAAATATAAAGCATATTAATATACCTGATCCAAAAGTCCAAATTTGGGATAATCTTCTTCTGGATCCTTACTCCCAGGATCCGGGTGTTCCTTTACCAAGAATACATCTCTTTCTTTACTCTAAAAGAAAACAGTATTTCATTACAGAAAATTTTATTCTTAAAAGAAGTACTGAATGAATGATCAACGACCAACTCTAATTCCTACTAGGTATAATCTCCAAAATAAAAAAGGACTGTATTGTTTTTCTGATTAGAAAATTAATACATGACCATCAAAAAATTCAAACAGTAAAACTTAAAACCAGAGCCAGAGTCCCTCATAATCCCCACCTATATACCTGCACCTCAGAGATAACAGCTTGCTGTTGATTTCCCCCAAAGTGTTCTTTAGTTCTCGAGACAATAATGTTTAGAACAGTGTTATTTTAATTAAAAAAAAATTGTCTCCAATTTCAATATAAAATTATACTTGCAAAAGTGCAGTGGACAAAGTTTTAGTATCATATAAACCAAGTGATGCAGGCTCAATAAGACATAACATGCAATTTACTGATTCTGTATAGAAACTATTAAAATTGACTAGTTATACTGCACACTCCAATAATAAGTTGTTCTCATTTTCTAAGTCATAACATTATTTCAGCGAGACGAAAGAGAATTTAATTTGAATGAAGAACCCTGCCTAAATGTCAAGTCCAGTCAATTTTTGCCTACTTACCATTGTTTTAACAATGTTATTTGGCCACGTCATTTTTCCAGGTCTCTGTCTGGTTGTCATACACTCCCAGTATTTATCAATAAATGGTATGATATCCTAATTTTTAAAACAAAACATTAAGACATTTATAGTTGGTTTCAAAATTACACTCACAAAAAAAAAAACTGCAATATTTTCGAAGACCATGGTTAGTCTTAATGATTGAATATATAATTGCACGTGAACAACATATAGATTGTGGGGAATTTTAAACAAATATGTATACAAATTTTAGCAACACAGAGTTTACAATGGAACTAGATTATAATCTTGGTTGCCAACTGAAAGCTGAAAACAAAGTTACTCTTTCTTCTGAGCTCCTATTTCTTCCTGTTGGAGACATCTCCATCTAGACATCCCACAGGCAACTCAACCTTCTTGTGAATAAAACTAAACTCTGTATCTTACCTCATAAACCTGTATCGCTAATTTTTAATTTTTAAAAGATTTTATTATTTCCAGAGAGAGGGGAAGGGAGAAAGGCAGAGAGGGAGAGAAACATCAAGTATGGTTGCCTTTTACCTGCCTCTAGCTACGGACCTGGCTAGAGACCTGGCTTGCAACCCGGCTATGTGCCCTGGCTGGGAATCGAACCAGTGACCTTTGGGTTTGCAGGCCAGTGCCTTATCCACTGTGCCACCAGCCAGGGCTGCTTTGCAGATTTTTATACCTGCTGTTAATACTAAAATCAACTATTACCTAGAACCCCAAACTAGACACCATGACGTCATCCTTGATTCTTTTCCCATAACCCTCACAACTAATCAATCACCAAATAAATTTTATTTTTTTACCTTTTTACTTATTGATGACATCAATTTGCTGTTCTATTGTTTATGCACCCATTGGTTGATTCTGGTATGTACCCTGACTGGTGATCAAACCCACAATCTTGGCAAATCGAGGAGACAGTCTAAGCAACTGAGTAACCCAGCCAGGGCACCAAATTTTAAATTTTCTGACATTTCTCACCAGTCAGGCCTCCTTTCCATCCCTGCTGCTTTGAGTATGGTCCCTGTCAGTTCTTGCCTGTGTGACTGAAACAATGTCTGAGCTTTTGGCACCAACTTTCCCCTTTCTAGGCCATTCTGCCACCGTCCACCAGGGTTACGAGTCCACTACTAACATCTTCCACTAAAGTTAGTTCTATGAAAACCGTATCTTTACCAGGACTGAATCAAGGAAAGTACAACAAAAGCCTGGAATATTTTGTTGTTCCGGAAAGCAAGAGAATTTAAAAACTATAGGAACATATCAGAAAGTTTCAGGAGTCGGCCTGGCCGGGGCTATAATAGTCAAATCTAAGTATCAGAAAGACAGAGAGCCAAAATTCTGTAATGAACTATAAAACTCCACAAATTCCATGAAACCTAAAAAAAAAGGTAAGGGAAAGGGAAAACTTCACAAAGAACGGCAACCAACATGTGTTCTGCTTAGCAACACCTCTAACAAGGGATGCAGGTCAGGATCCTCAACGTTGCTGAAACCACTCCTGGAAAGGATTAGGTAACAAGACACTCACACAATTTTAACGTGTCATCCACAGATGACTTAACAGTTACAAAGAAAAAAGGCTCTTTAAACGGAGAATCTGGTAGATAACTCCTTACCCGAGTAGTCAAATTTAGGATCACCTGTAATAAGAGTAAACCATTATCTTATGCCTCTTGATGTAATTCATAGAAAAACACACACTACCTATGTTAATATTCTTGCCAAAAATTTTTCACCTGAACCTAATCATGAGGACACCATCTGATACATGCTGTGAACACAGAAAGAAGGTACCTGCTAAAAAGGGCTCCAGGTGGCTAACTAGGCTTAGATTTTAAAAAAAAAATAAGTCCACAAGGTACGTTCTACACAGGGGCCTGGCAAAGTGCACTTCCGGGAGAGGACTGCACTGAACTGCCTGCTACAGCATGTGTTTCAGCCAATGGGACTAAGGCTTTCTTTCCACAGCCAATCGGAGCCATGGACCTTTGACCAACCAAAGTGGCTCTATTCTAACCAATCAGGGCAGTACCTTTTGGACCAATCAAACTAGGAGGATTTGAAGTCCTCATTTGCATGAGAACAGACCAATCAGGCACAAGAAACTGGGACTTTTGTCCATATAAGCCAGCTCCATGGCAGCTCTGAGAGAACCTTTTCCCTCTCCACTGAGAGCTGTTTCCCTGGCTGAGCTGAAACATCAACTGTGTCTCTCCACAGCAGAAAGCCAGAGGCTCTAGCTTGCTTAAAAGCCTAGCTGTTTTGCAATAAATTCTGTTTCCTTCTTTGCTGCATGTGAAACTGGAGTTGAATTGGCACCAACCACTGGTTAATAATGCAAATTGGGAACATCATGCCAAAACTATATAGGTTCATACAGGTTGTTTAATAAATTTTTTTTTCTTTAAAATTTTAACTGTCATATCAAACCAAAAAAATAAAGAAAGAAATGATTCCAGATTACAGACAAAAGAGCCCTGGCTGGTTGCACAGTGCATAAGGCGCCTGTGAACACAAAGGTCACTGCTTCAATTCCCAGACAGGGCACATAAGCAGGTCTCCTGCCAGGTTTGTAGTTGGAGGCAGGTGAAAGGCAATCACACATTGTTTCTCCCCCTTTCTTCCTCCCTCCCTGCCCTTCTCTCTAAAAATAATAAATAAAATCTTTAAAAACAACAAAATAAAAACAGCTCAAATAGACTGAAAAGGTTCACCTCAAGATCTGATTATTAATTGTGGACTAAGTTATTTGCTTCTATAAAGCCACCCCAAACTATTTAAGGATTCACCCTACTAATAGCTAAGCCAAATGACATAATGTACACACACTGGGAAGTTACTAAATTACATAAAATTAGAAATATACTACTGAATTGAGTAATGTATTCATAAAAATTAGAGGGAAAGTACTTATTGTTAAAGAGCATACGTAGACATTCCACCTGATTCTTTAGCATAACTGCAATTACATTAATTGCATCCCTACCTTATCTTTGGAGAACATGGTTTTTGGATGTTCATCTTGTGTTCGGGACTGCCATGTTAGGTTGGCCAAAGCACTAAGGCACATCTCCTTCAAGTCTATCAAAAGAGAAGAAAATGTTATCTACACTAGCTATTACCAAAATAATATTCAACTATCTGCCTACAAATGAAAAAATATAGTACCAAAAAGTAGAGTCATCATTTGATTTGAAATGGGTAACAGCAATGAATTATTTATTCTGAGCTAAACCCCAATGCAACTTCTACCAGATACCAGGCAAAAGATTCCTGATTCTGCTAAGCCCAAATCCCTGTTCTTTCCCAGCTAACTAGAGGACAATTCATTTGTAGTACTCCAAAGTACTCTGTTCTTACTTGCTTGCTTCCGGAGGAAATAGGTATTCCCACTATGATGGCAAACATTACAGTGAAAACTGTAGTTGGTCATGAAAGGTAGACAGGATCTGTTGAACAGCCAAATTGTACAAATCAGCGAACTTCTGAACACATACTTCTTCATATGAAGTAAAAACAACAGTGAAAATTATACAGTAATGTTAATATGCACATATTAATATAACATTAAAAATTTTTAAAGGTAACAAAAATCTAAACAGGGTTTGTATTTTTTACAAATATCTGGGTTTTTTCTGTCTCATTTAATCAGACATTCTAAGCCTTACCTAGAATGATATTAATAAAAATGGAAATGACAAAAAAGCAAATGTAGAAGAAAAACTGGTAAACCTTGGTGGCTGACTAAATGAAGGGCTAGGGATTGGGCACTGGACAGGAAGTGAAAAGAGTTCTAACTACTTAAGACAGCTTGTATCATAAGAGGAAATCTCCTGAAAAGGAGAATCAGGAGCATGAGAAAAATGTGTCTGTTTGAAGACAGAGAGGAAGAATCCAGTAGAGGGAGAGAGACTTCTTATGGCAGAGACTGAGAAATTATGCTGGATGACTAGAAAAGCACAGGGAGAGCTCAGTCTTGAAAAAAATCAAGTAACAGAAAAATAAAAGATAGGTTTAAGTTGGAAAAGAAGTTAAAATAAAGACTGAAAGATTTTATCTTGAACTGAAACTAGCTTAAGGTATCCTCAAAAAGGTTTCCGATGTGTGTCCAACTGCCACCAGTCAGGGAATGAAGAATGAATGTTAATTTAAGATTGAGCTCCCTTACCTTTACTTCTCTCTAGAACCCCTTCTGTTAAACAGCCTGTTGTGACAAGCTCATTTTCAGAAGGCAAAGCCTCATCCAGAGGTGGGTGTGTATATAGTTATTTAATTCAAACACAATCAAAAGTTTAGAGCAGCCTTTTTCATGTCTCTAGATCATTTCCTCTTCTCAGCCATGTAAGATAAGCTGTCCCACTTAGTTGGGCTTCAGGTGTAACTTCTCAAATTCAGGTACAAGCTAATCTCTATCAAAACTCTGAACTGTGGTTGATTCTTCCCTGGATTGCTCCAAGTTATCTCTTTGGTAAATTTCCTTTCCTAGGCCTTGTCTATCCAAACCACCAAAGTGGCTAGGTTTTAGGTTGTTTCTAAGTGACTAGACTTGCTTAGCTAGTTTATTTTCATTATAGATATTTCTACGAAGATCAATTCTTTCTTCCTTGATCCTTCAGTACCTTTCTTTCTTTTGTAAACATTTTATCCTAAATCACCAGTCACATGTTAATTGGAATATTAGCATTTCTAAAACACACTTTTATTCACTAGAAAGCATTCAACAAATTACAAAAAATGTATTCCTAATCCCACCCAAGAAAATTAAATATTGCTGCCTTATTTTGAGATAGTTTTGTCTAAATTTACTTACATAATATGGACCATAAGAAACACCAGAGCCTGAAGTACAATTATTACCATATAAAGTAACTGTCCCGTGCTAGCTGTTGATAAGAAGCCTTACATTCTCACTCACACTGATTTTAATTCGCTAGAAGAGGTAAGACTGGAAATAGTTTTTGCTAAAGAGAAAACTCAGGATACCTAAAGGAGTGATTTAGAAGCAAAAACTGAAAATGGATGGCTTAGGCATGAAGGGTCATCACAAATTTTTGACATCTGGCTTCGCCCACATATACATAACCTTCTCCCCAAAATCCACAACACCCAATACAAGGTTTAAATAATACTCTCTCAAATCTGTTTATATAATACTTTGTAAGTTCATGGTTTTATCTCAAAATGGTAGTAAGCTCAAAGGCAAGGATAATATCTATCATTGTACCTATTAGGCCTGTGCTCTCAGTAGGTAGAAAACATGCTCAGGGTATTAAAACTGATTAAAATCCTACCACTCACTGAACAGAGGTTAGGAGGCACAGGAAAAACTACACATACATTTATATTGGCCTACAATCTATTAAACTGTTGAACATGTTGAAATCTATTTTACAAAGCAATTCTTACAGGGACTACAGAAAGTACTCACGAGGTATCTATGCCAAAGGTGTCTGCTGTGAACCACTTTGTACATATCCCGCACTGAAGCTCTACTTCTCCCAACTGTCGGCCATTCTCTTCATCCACAGAGCCCGCTTGAGTATCCATCACCTCGGAAGTATCCCCAGCACCTTCCTGTGTCCAGAGAGCAATGAGAGAATCCAGTTAGTTGACCTGACTGTACTTTTGACTCGCTTAAATACTTAAAAAAAAATACACACCCTGTTTTGCCTTGCAAACATCCAAAGAGAAATACTTACTAGTGTATCTTTTCCATTAGAGGATTCTGTCTCCAAACCACCACTCACATCAACAGAGTTTGCATCCCTGCAAGATAACGAAAGAACTCAAGTAAAGATTTTCAAGAGAAACAAACCCCAAAACACCTATTCCCAAAGATAATGATCAAAGTACTGCTAAACTTCATAACCAGGTTTTTCAGCCAAGCCAGTTCTCAGGATCCATACCTAGGATTAGGAAGAATGTGGCTCAGACAGAAGCAGGCCCATGGGGCACAAGGATTCCTAATCGGCCCTTAACAGACAAACCTACAAAGGATGGAATGGGTCCTGGCGGAGGTTCGCAGACGTACAGCTTTCCCACTGTTTCAGAGGGACCGCCACTTTTTCCAGCCTGGCAATGCAAAGGGGTTTCTTCTCTCGGGTATCTGACGGGCTTCTGTTAGAAGACCCGCCGGAATGCAAGGATAGGAGACAGAACAAGAAAGTTGGCTCTCATAGACCTTAATAGGTGAGGAAAGGGGCGTAGTCTGAGATACAGTTCAGAGGGGACGGGCCAAGCGGCGGGCGGGACTACGGTCCGGGAGGGGGCAGGGCGAGCCGTTGGCTGCAGGGCCTGGTTCGGAGGAGGCGGGCACGAGGGCTCTCCAGAGCCGCGGGATTCCAAGAGGGGCGGGTCTCCCTTCCCTATGTCCTCCACTGGCTGCAGGACGCTTTACCCGCTTTCGGCCTCTCCGGAACTGGGCTCCGCTGCTGGAGCAGCAGACGTTCCTTCTCCGGCTGGAGCAGCCGCTGCCGCCACCACCGGCTTCGTCTCCCCTTCCTCGGTTGCAGTTGCATTTGCAGCCGCTGCTGGGCCAGATCCTGCACCCGGTCCAGGTCCGGGTCCAGGTCCAGGTCCAGTTCCCGCCGCCGCCATCACTGTCGCCTCCTAGACTTCTCGCGAGAATAGTAGATCCGTCTCGCGCGACTTGCTCGCTGGCTCCGTATCTTCAAGTAGTAAAGGCCCCCGGCGGGTCCGCAGCCCGCCTGAGCGGTGCACGCGGCTGGCCCGCTTTAAGCTCCCAAGGCAGCGGCAGTGGGCGGGGCGGGGGGCGGGGCTTCCCACAGGCGAAGCAGAGTGAAGGCGGAGGAAGCTTGGGTGTTTACTAGTGGGATTGTCTCTAACCTCCGCTAGGACCAATTCCATCCTTTGTAGGTTTGTCTGTTAAGGGCCGATTAGGAATCCTTGTGCCCCATGGGCCTGCTTCTGTCTGAGCCACATTCTTCCTAATCCTAGGTATGGATCCTGAGAACTGGCTTGGCTGAAAACCCTGATTATGAAGTTTAGCAGTACTTTGATCATTATCTTTGGGAATAGGTGTTTTGGGTTTGTTTCTCTTGAAAATCTTTACTTGAGTTCTTTCGTTATCTTGCAGGGATGTAGCACTAACTGGGTTGCAGGGGCCGACGCGCCTGGAGGGCAGTGGTTCCCTGCAGGCTTGAGCGCTGTTGTGTGCAGGGCAGACGTCCCTTACCGGTAAATGCGGGAAACGTCTTCGGGAAAGGCAAGCACTGACTGCGTCGCGCCAGAAGTAGTGGTGCCGTAATGATCTGCAATTTGGCGCACTTTTCCAAGTGGCCTTTGGAAATGGGAGCCTAGACGGTCTGCATCCATAGCCTAAGCTGTGACGGGAGGACCGGGGAGGAGGTGTGGATGGAGTATCCAGGCAGGAGAGGCAAGAAGCATGGTGTTTTCTGGAAGCTTTGCAAGCCGCTATTTTAAGAGGTGGAAAATGGAACGGGCAAGTTAGGGAGCCAGGTGGTGGGGGGCATAAGAGGTCAAAGCTTGGGCCTTAGAGAAAGGAACAGGTACGAACTAAAAAAGTAGCGACAATGGTAGAAGGTGAAATAATTGGAGCGGAATCATTCAGAGACACGGTCTTCAAACTGGAGAAGACAGACCCTTCTAAGTATTCAAGCCAAGACAGTTTTCAGGGAATCAGTGTTTACAATCCACTTACTAAAAAAGTTGCCCAAGGATACACCTTTGTTCCCCTTTACTGCCCCCCCCCCCAAAAAAAAGCCCAGTTTTCTCCAATCCTGCATCTACTCTTACTATGGATGTATTGCCCCAAGGTGTACAAACCTTGGGAGTTAAGCACAAGAGCAATTGGAAATACTTAGATGTTTTGATTTCCCAATTGGTTCTCAATTACTTGTTTTCAACAAAACTGAAGGAGGATGTAATTAAGTTACCAAGTGATTATTTAAAAAATTGTTGGTGATAAATGCTACTAGTAAGCGAAACTAGAAAAGACAGGACACTTACACAAATTCAAAGTATATTCCCCCAAAATATTTGTTGTAGTGGAGGTTTTAACATGGCAACAAAACCTTGCTTGTTTGTTTTTTAAGCTTTTATTTTTTAGTCGCATGCCCCCAACTGAAGATCTAGTCCACAATTTAGGTATATGCCCTGATGGGGAATCAAACCTGTGACCTCAAGTAACCACATAGGATGGTCTGAAATGAAAACTTCCTAACTAAGCCCTGGCCGGGTGATTCAATTAGCTGGAGGGTGGTTCTGATGAGCCAGGGTTGAAGGTTCCATTCCTGGTCAGGTCACGTGCAGGAGTCAATCAATGGATGCATGGATGGGTGGAGTGGCAGGGTGATGTCTGTGTGTCTGTCTCTCTCACCTATAAATAAAAAATTAAAAGTTAGGATAGGAGAAAGCAGCCCACATGATTAACCACGGCACATAAAGAAGCAGGGTGTTGCCCTCACTGGTGTGGCTCAGTAAACTGAGTTCCAGCCTGTGAATCAAAGGGTCACCAGTTTGACTCCTGGTCAGGGCTCATGCCTGGGTTGCAGGCCAGGTCCCCAGTTGGGAGCATGCAAGAGGAAACCACACATTGATGTTTCTCTCCTCTTTCTCCCTCCTTTCCCCTTTCTCTACAAAATAAATAAGTATTAAAAAGAAAGAGAGGAAGAAAGGGGACAGGAAAAACTGGAGAATTCATCATCCAGGAATCCAAATGAGACAGCAGGAACTGGAATGGTGAGAGGTTGTGGTAGAAGTAGAGAATATCTGAGTTCCAAGATTTTAGAAGCATTCCCTTCCTTTTCCCCACAGCCAACTTACCTGTGGGTAAAAGTAGGCCAGGCTAAGGGAGAATCAGACCTAATTTCTGGGATGGGAAAGCAAGGCATCTATCAAATTGGGCCCCCTCTCAAAATAAGGCTAATTAAACTCACTAGCAGAGCACTGGGTAGGATGTTCAGGATGGGCAGGCAGGAAAAACATTGTTAGAAGCTCTGTCCCGGGCAGAGAACTTAACTCACTGGCTTGCCAGAAAGCTGGCTGGGTACAGCTGCCTGCTGGAGGCCAAGTTATTCTCCTCACTGTGGCGAAAATACAGAGCCTATTCTTCTCTTATCCTCAGATATAGTATTCAAATGCTCATAGTTGTTATTCTTGGGTGGTGAGTTTATAAAACTGCTTATTATTCTTTTTTCTATGTTTTCCAAGTGTTCAACAGTGTCCATCTGTTGCTCAAATAAAAAGTAAATAAAGGCTCTAAAAGAGTACTTTAGGCCTGGCTGGTGTGGCTCAGTGGATCGAGTGCTGGCCTGCAAACCTAAAGGGTTGCTGGTTCAATTCCCAGTCAGGGCACATGCCTGGGTTACAGGCCAGGTCCGGCTTTGCAGGCCGGTGCTCAATCCACTGAGCCACGATAGCCAGAGTTGTCCCTTCTCAATTTATTTTTTGAATTTTTATGAGTTTGCTGGCACCGAACTGACAACATATGCTGGGGAGCAATATCTCAAATACTGTCTTGGCCCTTCTCACCTGCATCCTAGTTTAGTTTAATCTCCTCATGAGAATGACAACTGCATTTTCATGTTTCAGGCTTTCCTACTTCAGTCCATCCTGGCCAATCCTTTGGCACCTCTACATCACCTTCTTTTTCCTTAAGAAGCTACTTACTGCCTTTCAGAGAGAACTCAGATTCAGCTTGGTTTTCAAGAGTTCCCAGCAGCCCTGGCTGATGTGGCTCAATGGACTGAGCGCCAGCTTGCAAACCAAAGGGTCAATGGTTTGATTCCCATTCAGGGCACATGCCAGAGTTGCAGGCCAAGTCCCCAGTTGGGGGTGAGTTGAGAGGCAACCACACCTTGATGTTTCTCTCCCTCCCTTTCTGCCTCCCTTTCCCTCTCTCTAAAAATAAACACATAAAATCTTTAAAATAAAAAGGAATGCCCAGCAAATGACCTCCCAGTCCTGTTGGGAGTCCCCCATTCTCAGCCTACTCCACCCCATCCTCAGCTTCCTAGGTCTGGGCCCACTCCCCTGCTTTTCCCCATCTGGATTGTGCCTTGCTCCTTGTATCTATGTCTATTACATCATGACTTACACCGAGGTGACTTCCTCTGCAAACCTTGCTTCACGAATGTTTTTATGTGTGTGTAGTCCTCATTTATAAAGTAGAACATGTTATGGTGAACCCAGATGGCCATAATCCCATTTCGCTCACCTCTGTCAAGATAATTGCAGGTAATCATGTCACTTATAACAAATCTTGATTCATAAGTTTATTCATAATATACTTCTTTCAAAGGTTCAGAAGTAATCTTTGCCTTTTTTTCTTTGCCAGCACTATTTTTTCTGGCTTGAACAGCAAATGTTCAAAAACAACTTTCAAAACAGTATTATGACTCTTGTTTTAGCTCATAAGATTGAATTGTTTTTGGTGAAGTTAATAATGAAGTGCTTATTTTGACTGATGGGTTTTTCTGGACTCGAGAATGAAACAGGAGTATTAAAAAAAAAACAGCATTGTGTTGCGATCCAACTTTTGTTCGTTTGTTAGAATAAATGAAGAAAAGGAGATCTGGACTTATGCTCACTGGACTTTACCAGTGGTTATCTCTGAAGGGAGGTGATTGCAGAGATTGTTTGTTCTTTCCATAATATACTTCTGTAGTATTTTAGATTTTTCTATGAATTAGATTTATAATCAGAAAAAAGTGAACACTTTTTTTAAAGATTATTTTAAAAATTTTTATTGATTGATTGATTTTAGAGAGAGAGAAACATTGATTTGTTGTTCCACTTATTTTTTCATATGTTGGTTGATCCTTGTATGTGCCCTGACCAGGGATCGAACCTTGGCGTATCCGGATGACGCTCCAATCATACTTAGCTACCCGGCCAGAGTGCAAATGCATTTTTTAAAGTTTTACATGTACATGAACTAAGCCACACACAAAGTAATTTCCCCAGATCAGGCACTAAAGTGAACTAGTCTTCTTCTATCACCTTTTGAGCAGGAAAATGATGTTCCATGCCCTGAAGGAACTGAGGATTTTCTTTTCCTTTAAAAGGAAAATAGAGACATATGTAAGCTGGGTTTTAATTGCTGCTTGATTATGTGTCACTCGAAAAAATGCCCAAAGCTGTGTTCATTTTGTCTGTCTACGCACAGCTACACTCACTCCTCATGTGAATATTTTCTTGCTGTTCCATCTAAGGTGAATGAAGCTTTCCAGAAAGCATTACAACTTAAAAACTCAGTTGCAGACCATCCTCCTGGGAGCCTGCTTTAGCGAAATAGCAGTCAGAGCACCACTTCACAGTTGCCCTAGGTCTGGGCTGGGGCCTAAGATGCCTACAAGCTCCAGGTGGTGCCCAGGATGCTACTCTGAGGACCATGCTTTGAGGAGCAGGGAGTAAAGTATTTTTGTCCTTCACTTCCCGACCAGCTTCTCTAACGTAGTCCCCTTCAACGGGACTTTGGGTATACCTGGCAATAACAAATGCTGCTTATCTATGAGCTGATGTAGCAGAATAATTCTGAATAGTATTGGATTGATTTCCTCTTTCCTTTTCCCTCTTTAGTCTTCTTGCTATACTCTCCTCCCTCCCACATAGTGCCCAATCCTGGCTATACATTAGAATCTCCTAGGGAGCTTAACAAAAACAAAAAATGACAAAGCCCTTTAGCCAAGAAATCAGTCTCCATAAAGAAGGGATCTTGAGGGGATAAAAGCTCCCCAGTGATTCTAATGTGCAACCAGGGCCTCAAGGAAAGCTAGGGAGGGGCAAAAAAGAAACGGTCTGTTATCTAGGTTCCTTAGGGAAGGTTAAAATTTCCCCTTCTTTTAGTCATGTCAAGTTCTGACCAGGATGTGGTGGTTGGTTGCTGTGTTGGAGCTATAGGGCCTGAGACATACTGATGGAACTCGAAGTGTAGAAGAAGCTGTGTGGTACAAGAAACCCAAATATCCAGGAAAGGTCAAGAAGACAGCAGTTACCAAAGGAGACTTGAAGCGGGGAAAATTTGACAGTGAGCTTGTCTTATTGATGGATAGATGAACTCCTGGGAAGAGGCAATGTCATGACCTTTCTTTCCCTTCTCTGACAATTTTAATGGTGGTTATTCATTCAGATATTTAAATTTTCATAATATTGGCCCAAATGCCAGGGCTCTCTGCTACCCACCCTACCCTGGGTCCAAATATCCACCTGGTGACATACACTTAGTGTGGCACCTATGTGAGTGCTACACACATGGCAGGCCAGCTGTCTGACAGGCCAGGGTCATCTGCTTCCCCTTTTGTGATGGCCCATTTCAACACTGGAGGAACATGAAGGAAGCTGTCAAATCTGATGTAGGAAAGAACTGGAGTCTTCAGGAGGGAGAGCAGAGGCAGTAGCTGAAGGTCATTGTGGGAGGTGCTAAAAAACCATCCTGTCAACCGAGGGACTCAGGATCGAGTGGCATTTCCAATTGCATCCTGACTACAGCCAAGAATAGTGACTCCTTTGTGGTTTGAGGTCTCCCAAAACTAAGGCTGAATAGGTAGAAGTGGTAGACCAGCGGGCTCGCACGTTACAAAGTGCCCACTACACAAATCTCTTTGGCTTCTGGGCAGTGCAAAAGAACTGGTCTGGTTTAGATGCCATCCACAGAGGAAAGAAGAGATGAAATCATGCTATTTTCCCCTAAAACAGACCAGCGCCCCTAACATAACCTGTCAGTGAGTTGAGTAAGTGTGGCAAAGTTCGTCAGGCTTACGGAAGATGTGGGTGTCAATGCCACTGGGTAGGACACCAGAGGTTTCTAAGTACACTGTCAAGGTCCCTTACCTGAGTGAAGGGGCTCAGCTCAGGAGCTAGGAAACACCTGCGGGTGGGCTTCTTGGTGGTCCTTGAAGGGCACAGAAGCTGAAACTATCCAGGACTTGGGGGATTGCCTGAGTGACTACATTTATTGCCATGAAAGTGATGCAAACTTGAAACTGTCCTATAGAGGCTAAGGGGGAGGGGGGGGAGTCCCTTTGGAAATCAGCCTTGCCTCTCCGGTGACAGGGTGGAGTGACCAGGAAAAGCTTTAAATGCAACCTCATGGCTGAAGCTCTCAGAGAGCAGAGACCTAACGGGGCCAACTTGGATGCTCCGTGGAGGCCCTCGCTGGGTAGAGCCAGTGGCTGCCGCCGGCGAGTGGCGAGCGAAGGGCCCCCGGGTAGTGTGCAACGGCTGTCGGGCTGGAGGAGGAGGCAGGGTTCTGTCCAACCCCGCCCCGAGGCAACGCAGGCGCCTTCTCCTGGACCCCATCTGGAACCCTTCCTCAGGCTAGTTCTTAGAGAATGAGGGTCCAGCCGCGCGATCTTGAGACAACCCAGGGAAGCGTGCTTAGGTCTAGAATGTGTGCGGCATCCTTTCCTTTCCTTCCTCACCTAAGGGCACCGAACGGAGTAACTACGGGGGTGTGAGCTCCCGTCCTTGTTTTAACGCACGCACCCAGCAGGGGGCAGCACTGCGTCGAGGATTGTAACGGGACACTAAAGAACGTGCTTTCCTCTGGAGAATTTAAGATGAGGAACAAACAGAGATAAAACCCGCCTCCGTGTGCTGTGGCCTCTGAACAGCTGGGGGAAGCAGATTCCCCTCCACTTTGGCCATGGGGCTTCCCCTCGCATTCTCCCTGCAGAATGTGTTCAAGTCACACCCACTCAAGAAAACCTAACCTTTAGAGGTTGCCCTTTCCCCCAATTACCCTGCGTTTCCTTACCTTCTCATCTTAATTTAATGGGCTGTAGATGAGGAGGCTTTGCTCAAGTTATTTCCAGAAACCGAGGTGTCTGCTGTCTGTCACCGGGCTGCTGGCTCTTCCACGCAGGATTAATTGTCCCCTCGGCAAGGACACGTGTCCTCTGCTCAGCAGGGGCAGGAAGGGTTGGCCACGCTAAATTCTTAACCTTGTTTTGAGGAGGCCAGGTCTCTGATTTCAGCAACGAAAGCTGTATGCACAAAGCAAGAATCACACATGGCTTCAATCCTTAAAAGGTATGTTACACGAGCCTGTGGGAGGCTTCGTGTTTGCCCACTGCTTTCGCTAGTGCTTAAAACTGCCTGCACATAGGCACACAGTAGGCACTCGATAAACAGCCCTTCCGGAAATTAGAAAATGCTATCCATCTTCTTTCACTCTTTTGTCCTACACCCCCTCCCCACTAAGTCTAAGCAACTCACCAAACATGTGAATGACTCTAGTTCCTTTCACCTGATTTACCTGAACCCCAACCTGTCATTGACTTGTTCTCATAACTTCCAGCCAACATCCCAGTTGCCACAGCTCAGAATCTTAACAGCCCAGACCTCAGTTCCCACCAATGTGGTGTAAAGGGCATGGCCTTCGGTGCTGGACAGATGAAGGCTGGAATTGTTATCCTGACATATGACAGTCATGGACACGTATTATAAAATGGGAGTAAAAACACCTACTTTTAAGTGATGTAGACCATAATTAAGATTGTAGGAAAGCTCCAGAATACAGAAGGCATTCATTCGGTCAATGCTTGCTTCAATAATCTAATACTATGCTATCTAAGTTTACCTTGTGCTACCCAATACACTTCAGCCTCACACAGTATCCCTCCCCACACACATGTATTCATTCCACACACCACACCCTTCCCTATTGCCCCCATACTCTTCAAGCTACAAGTCGAACTACAAGTCAAACTTCCATTGATCCTCTCTTGCTGACTGGTCTTACTCTCCTTGTTTGCTCTTAATTATGCCTCCAAGAATTTTTTTTTCTCAGGTGTTCTTCTTGAAATTCTTTTGTATTGCCTCAAAATCTCGCATCATGCTGGGCATGACTAAGAGGCTTAGCAAAGGGTTGTTAAGTCAGAATGAGGTTGGATTTAGCTAAAAAAAAAAAAAAAAAAAAAAGACCACTTGCTGGGTCTACTAATGAACCCAGCTCTTCCTGAAGCACTGATTTTCAGACCTTGGGATTTCTTTGTTGGCCATGCTTTCTTGGGCTTTCCTTGAATTGTTTCAACAATGATGAATGTCACACTAGACGGTACCAGTACAAAGATGGCCTCCATCCATACCTCACCTGGCTGAGAGCTGGAGGGATGCCCATAGCTGTGTTAAGAGTAGCGTGGTGGTTGGAAAATCCCTGGAGTTTCGCTCATGCTCACTGGGAACTGTCCCCAGAGTCTGTTGCTGGCCTTCTCACCTTTTACCCTATGCAGCTCCTAAACCAGCATTTCTTTCTGATTTCTTTTCTGAGTCACCCAGACCAGAAACCTCCATGACACGTCTCTTCTCCTTCTACCTCACCTCACCAAGTGCTGTCAAACCTCCTCTCCCAACGTAGCCTATTCTCATTTCCACCAGCCTGACTCAGCCTCTTAGTTCACGTATGGAAAACCAAACAGTTTCAACATTCTTCCAGCTAAACTGCTCTCCTGGTCCCTGTACCTCAGGCCATTCATGATCCAGGATGACACTCCTCAAATTAAATCCTGCTTGTCATATCATGTCCCTCTTCATTTGTGAAGGACTCTTGATTCCCTTAACTCGTGACATCAATACAGCCTCCAAGCCTTGGACAATCACATATTGTTTTATGACATTTCCTGGTGTCCTTTTGCTATTCATAGAACCTATCATCTTCTAGATCAGGTTGTAAGCTCTTTGGGAACACACATCAAAGCTTAAAACACTTCTTTGCATTTCCTGGTTCACAGTATGTGGCTCTGTCCCACAGTTGTCACTGGTTTTTCCAACTGCAAAAACAGCACTTTTGCTGATGCCAGCCTGTGAGCAGGCCCAACTGTCATGGTTTCCTAGAGTTATCTCTACAAAAGCTTTATGACTTCATACACTAGGATGTTAAATTCGACCATGGGAGCCTTATCTCCCCAAGGTGTTAACTTCCTTGAGGACATAGATCTTTGCTATTCCACAGCATCTAGCCGGAAAGGTATACAACTTGTGAACAATTTTCTTATTGTCAGAGAAGCCAATTTCCACCATCTCTTGGATCTGGAAATATAGAATCGAGAGGAATGGATCTGATTGTATAGACTTACGAGCAAGACCTCTGGTTAAGGTCCTTCCACATACCATCATCAGGCACATGGATTCCAGCTGCCTTCACAGGGGAGAGGACTCGAACTCAGGCTATAGCAAAGGTCTCTAGGGCTCACTGCTCCCCCAACAGAAGATTGATAAGCCACTGTCAGCCACTGACTCTTGGTCAAAGGCCCTCCACCCCGAGCACATTCTATGATGAAACACACCTTGTTTCTCAGCCTAGACCCGTTGTCAACACAGTACCATCTCTAGTGTGCGATTTTAACTTCTGAGCCATAAAATGAGGAGAACACTTGCTCTACTCACATCACAGGATCAGTATGAGAATTGAATGAGCTCATGTATAGGAAAACGCTTGCAGCACCAGATGGTTATTCAGAAGGGCTCCACCATATCTGCTTGGCACCCAAGGCCCTTTGAGATCTGGCCTTTTTTGGCAAATTATAAAAGCTACCTCCAAACACGTAAACTTCCTGCTCTGGCCAAAGCAAGGGATTTGATGTCCTATGTACACCCTGATTTCACAAGACCACCTGACCCTGGCAGCACTGGGCTCCTGCCTCCCACCAGCCTGCTCATTCTCAGGACCCAGCTGTCGAATCACCTCCATTGTGTCACTGGTAACCAATCCCGCGTCATCTCTTTTGTGCTATTTTCTTATGGGTAAATCATGTGTTTCAATGAAACGGTCAAGGGAAAGAGCTTGTCTCATATTTGTATCTCTCAGGACAGCCCACAAAACGGGATCACTTGGCAAACATCAGGGGCACATGGATCAAGAGGCTCTATGTTGGCCAATGCTCAGGCTCTTCCTTGGACCTTGCAGGGAACAGGGCACAGAGTCAAGGGGAAAGGTCACTTGCCAGGCTTGAGGAAACAAAACCTAGGGAAGACGTGGTACCCACTACTGAAAAACGAGAGACGGAGAGCTGCAGAGTTCAAATCCAGCCAGTCCCATCCCATCTCTCATTACCAGTGTGTGAGTTTAACTTCTGAGCTGGTCTTCTTAGCTGTAAAATGAGGGTAAACCTTGCCCCAGTGAGGCCCCAGGATCAGCAAGAGACTGAATGACATGATGTACAGGAAAGTGCTTTGCATGCACTGCGCAGATAGTAGTTGGTGTCAGTTATCCATACAGGGTTGGAAAGACCTCAGACGGAGCCAGCTCTTGGCCCTGGGGCGAAGGTGGCTTTTATTTCCTCTCTTGGGGAAAGAGGGGGAGGGAAACTTTCCTAGGCACACCAACCTAAGGAAGGGGTGGGTGTGCCTTCAGAGGAAGAGCAGTGATGTTCAGAAGAACTCTTCCACGCCCACTTCCTGGCCCCAGGCTGCAGGGTGTGTTGAGTTACTCCCCTTGGGGCGTCAGCTCCTGCATGAATGGAGGCACAAGAGGTATCTGCTGGTGTTCACCAAGAGGAAAGGGGAGCAGGAGCCCTGATTGAGGGAGCAGAGAATTGGGGTGGTCAACCTCACACCCAATGCCTGCCCAGGATGATAATTGGCTGGTGTGACTCTTCTCCCATGAAGGGCCAGAGGGGCCCAGAGGCATTGCTCGGTTTGATGGCTGGTCCCTTAAATGTCCATCTCAAACTGTGACTCTTCACCTGGGGAGAAAAAGGACAGAAGGTCAGGTGAGCAATGAGCAATGGGTAGGACCGACATTCAGAGGCCAGGGAGAGGGATTAGAACAGTAGGTGTTCTCGGAAACACAGGCCTGAAGGTGCCAGGTCTAGCTGTGCCCTCTCCCCGAATCCCAAAGAAAGAGCAGAGACCTCGTCTCCCATAGAAGAGGTGATAGTCCTGAATTTTGCATAATTTATACTATTTTTAATAAGAATGAATGGTTACTTGTGAATTGACATAAACACAATTTCACAGACAAATATTCCTTAAACCCCAATGGGTGTGGCCCAGTGGATTTGGCATCGTCCTGCAAAGTGAGAGAAAAAATGCAGGTTCGATTCCTATTCGGGGCACATGCCTGGCTCTGGGTTCAGTCCCCAGTAGGGACTGGTACGACAGACAACTGATTGATGTTTCCCTCACATCGATGATTCTCTTCCTCTCTTTCTCTCTCCCTTCTCCTGTCTCTAAAGATATATAAATAAAATCTTTAAAAAATAAAAGAAGGAAAGAAAATAATTCCTTAAGCATATAGCTTTCCTGAGCATACATCCCAGCTTTTGGTTAAGAAAATGGTACCCCACTAGGAATACATCCAATTGCCCATGGAATAGCCTGGAAGAGGAGTTATTTGGGTAAGTCAGCCATTCACTGCCCTCACCCTCCCTTTCCACTAAAAACCCCAGGCCATTCATGCTGCAGCAGATTGTGTTTCTTTTTAATGGCCCAACCTCCTTCAGCATCTCCTGGACAAGGCTCAAGGTTCTACATAGTAAGATGTCTGCTCTGGCCCCACAGAGAAATAACTGGGCTCTTCTTCCCGCTATGTTTACACAAATAGGTGGGTCCTGCAGACCCTGGGTAGACGGACTCTGCTGCTGTCAGAAAAGCCAGCCCAACCCGAGGTCCCAGCTGCTTCCTGTCTGGCCCGGTGGATGTGCTGCCTTCCGAGTGAAGGGTCTCTGGGTCCAGGCTGACTCAGTCTGTCTGCACATGCTTATACTGCAGCCTTCCTCAGTGGGCGAGCTCAGATGCTCTGACAAGCCAGTCATGGCACAAAAACTACACCCACACACACCTCTGCCGGGGCGCTGCTCTGATCACTTGAGGGGAGGAAAGAGGGAACCAGAAGGATTTAGAGACCCCGTGGCAAACCTGCAGAAACAGCCGGTTGCATTGTTTCTAACCTGCTTCATCAAGAATCCGTTAGTGAACCAACACCCTGACAAAAGGCATCCAGGATGCCTTTCTTGCCTGTTGGACATGTAATTAATTCCCTGAGGACAAGTACACCAGGTAGGTCTTTGAAAAGTTGTCTTCAGCACGTGAACATCATGGGTGTGTTTCAAGTGCTGCTGATACAAGGTACTGCTTTAGGGACAACTGTATAAAGGGAACACTTATGGAAGTTGCTGTGCGGACCTCTCCCATTTCAGTCAAGCTACCCACCGATCAGATTACCTAATGAGGCCAAATCATCTTTCCTGGGGTTCTTGGGCCCCGTTCATGGGAAAAGTGGGATTGAAAGTTCTCCCCACCATCCCCCCAATCCCTACCCTGACCCTCCAGATTCTGAGGTGGGGCTGTCACCATCATTCCCTCCCTGGAAATTCCCCCTGGTGGACAGAACCCTCGGGCCACATTCATTCCCGTCCCAAGAAGAGCCTGGCCACGCCCAGCCACTCACCGCCTGCTGGCTTATCTTCAGGGTTGTTTGGCAGGTGATTTTGCCTGGCTTCCATGGGGGGCTCATCAGTGACAGGGCTGGTGACCCCCGGAATGGTGGGTAGGTCCCGTGGGGGTGTTTTGGTCACAGGTGAATTCCGACACTCCATCAGGAACTTCCGGTCATAAATGATCCTGGTACCTGGAAAGGAACGGGGACATTAACGTTAGTAAAGCCATGTCGAACACCCTGTCTGCCCATTTTTCTGCTTCTTTGAGGTGCAGCGGCAGTAAAGGCAGCAGGCTTCCCTGTGAATGCTAGACCTATAAAAGGAGGAGTGAGAACTAGTATGGAAGGACCATGGACATGGACAACAAGTGGGATTGACTTTGGGGGGAAGCGGGTGGGTGGGTGGGGAAGGGAACAGAAGGGAGTAAAAAGGGAATGGATGTAATACAACAATAAAATTAAATTAAAAAAAAAAAAAAAAAAGCAAGAGTGAGACCTACGCAGGTTCCCAGCCACAGCCTAGGACTCTACTGCCACCAAACCGCCATGTCCTCTGATGGAAGACGAGGCCCCCTGGCCACCAGACCACGTCCTACCTCCACTCAGAGCTTTGCGTACCCTGTGCTCGCTCCTTAAAGCCCACCACCTCACTTACCTCTCTTACACTATTGGTGCTCAATAATGTTATTTGTGACCATCACATCCCCCAGTGGAAAATGTGCATTTTTTACTCACTTTTCGATTCTATCCTTACAGTATCCTTGTAGGATATGCAGGATCTTTAAGTCCATTTTACAAATGAGCCGACAGAAAATTAAGTGATTCCCCAACTCGTAAAACTGAAGGCTTTCCTGCCTGGGTTTGTGGAGGGGAGTGACTCAGGGGCTCCTGCTAAGCCCATCGCCCCTGTGCAAAGCTGCTCTGCCCCGGCCCGGGTTCACCCATCACTCTGAGGGGTCACTGCACTTCGGGGTTGGTCCAGGGTCCTCAACCACTACCTTTCTTTCTGTTCTCTTTTTACATGTGCCACCTGGGGTGTGTCTTACGGAATTATTCACTATCCTAAAACCACATCCTAGACCCATCCTGTGAGGCTTCAAAAAGGAGTGTTTTCTCAAGTACAGGACTCAGGGTCCCCGGGGGAGACCCCGCTGACTCTTCAAATGACAGTGAACAGCGAGAGATTACTCCTGTTTGGTTCTTGTTTAATCCTGGTCCCCTCTGCAGCACCAGTAATGCAATACCTCGCTAACATTTGCTGCTTGTTCCCGTTCAGCAGGGGCAGGCCTCAGGTCCAAAGCTTTCAGCAGGCGGGGGAATCCAGCAAGAACTTAAAACTGTCTTGTTGTCATTATATTTCTTTTTATAGTTACCTTCTATTTGTGGCAAGTGAATCTGGTTTTCCATACATAGTCATGGTATCAAGTTTCCTTTTAATACAGAATAGGAAGTAATGTCATACAGGGTGCGGCAAAAGTAGGTTTGCAGTTATTTGTATGGAAAATAATACACTAATAATAAATAATGATACAAGAATAAACTGTGTTTTGTGTACTCGCAACTATAAACCTACGTCTGCCCCACCCTGTATAAAACTAAGTTACATATTACCTACTATGTGTAAATGACGTAATAAACATGAGATTAAGAGATAAGGTGATATAAGGATATATTAAATACATGTACAAGTAGATTGCAAGGTGTGGCGAAAACTGCAGTTGGAAGATGAATGGCCGGTTTAGAGCCCACGACTTGAGGAATGCCCTTCTTTATCAATAGCCCTGAAATATCTCCCTCACAGAAGGGATACGACATTCCAAACAGCTGGGCTTTATCTCTGGCCTCTCTGATAACCCCTGGAGAGGAAGCAGGCGCATCTCTGAGCTCGGGGCGAGTTCCCGAAGCTGGGCTCCAGGTGCCCAGGGAGATCCCGGAACCTGAAGGCAGAGCAACGCCTGCTTGCACAGTGACCTGTCTGACTCTGGCTCCGTCTAGGATGTCACCTCGTCTTCCCCTCCTCACCTGAGAGCCATAACACGGAAGCCGACACCCCTGCTCATCCTCCTCAGGTGGTTAAAGTTCACCGTTCTCATTTCCTGGAGGGAGGGGTATAAAAAACAGAGCTGCGGCTGCGCTTCTGGCTCTACGACAGGCAACAGGTGGCTGGGGTCCGACCCTGTGCCCATCATCCTCTGTGCCTGTCCCTCCCCGGTTTGGGCCTCAGTTTCCTCAACTGTAACCTGAAGGGCTGTGCGCCTATGAACCAAGCAGGTTATAAAGGAAGAATGGTCTCCTCTCCTTGAGGGAGGATGCCCTGGCTTCAGAGATGGGACCACTTTCCTCTGTTTCTCCAGACTTAGCACCTAACCTCATCTCTTTGCCTCCCTGCACCTTTTCTTTGTGTTGGTTTGTTCACTACAGAGTAGGGAACTGACCCTATTAGAGTGGAACCTAAGAGCTGGGGATTCAGTTGTCTTTAAAAAAAAAAAAAAAAGAACTTGGAAGTCAGCAGCTTCTGGAAAGGTTCTTCAAAGGTCACCAGCCCTCAGTGATTTAAAAAACAAAACAAAACATTTTTTTTAGAGAGAAACATCAGTCTGTTATTACATTTATTTATGCATTCACTGGTTGATTCTTGTACATGTTCCGACTGAGAATCAAACCTACAACATTGGCATATCAAGACATCACTCTAACCAACTGAGCTCCTCGGCCAGGGCACTGAATGTTTTTTTTTTTTTTTTTTTTTTTAAGATTTTATATATTATTTTTAGGGAGAGAGGGGGAGGGAGAGAGGCAGAGAGGGAGAGACAACAATGTATGGTTGCCTTTCACCTGCCTCTAGCTGGGGACCTGGCGGGAGACCTGGTTTGCAACCTGGTTATGTGCCCTGGCTGGGGAATTGGATCAGCGACCTTTGGGTTCGCAGGCTGGCGTCTTATCCACTGTGCCACCAGCCAGGGCCTGAGTGTTTGTTGTTGTTTTTTAATTAACTGTGGTAAAATATAAATGACCAAGTTTACCATCTTAACCGTTTCTAAGTATACATACAGTTCAGTAGTGTTAAGTGCATTCGCACTTTTGTGCAACCAAATTCCAGATCGCTTCTTGCAGAACTGAAACTCAACCATTGAACAACTCATTTCCCCTCCCGTGAACGCCTGGTCGCCACCATCCCCCTTCCTGCCTCTGTGACTTGGGCTCCTCAAGGTCCCTCATGTGAGTGGAATCAGACATATTTTTCTCTTTGGGACTCGCTTATTTCACTTAGCACAATGTATTCAAGGTTCACCTATGTTGTGACAGCATATGCTAGAATCCCCCTCCCTTTTTAAAAAGATTTTATTTATTTTTAGAGAGAGGGGAAGGGAGGCAGAAAGGGAAAGAAACATCCAGGCATGGTTGCCTCTCACCCGGGCATGTGCCCTTGACTGGGAATCCAACTTGCAACCCTTTGGTTCCCAGGCCATCACTCAATCCACAGAGCCACACTAGCCAGGGCGCCTTCCCTTTGGGGGCTGAATAATATTCCTTTGTGTGGAGATATCACATTTTGTTTATCCAGACACTTGAGTTGCTTCCACCTTTAGGCTATTGTGAAAAATGCTGCTTTGAACATGGGTATGCAAGCAAATATTTCTTTGCAACCTTGCTTTCAATTCTTAGGGGTATATGCCCAGAAAGCGCCTGGCAAATTTTAAATCATTAATTACACTTATAAGAGAAAAAGAGACATCCTCTGTGCCCATTGTCTTACAGCTAGAGCACATAATTAAAAATTAAAATCCTTATTTGTGCTAAAAAAAAAATCTATACACCAGTGCCAGGTGAGGGTAATTCAGCAGCGGAGGGTAAACAGTGGTGTGCAGAAAATCAGCTGACAAGACAACAAGCCGAGGGGAGGGGGGCGGAGTCAGAAGTGGCTTTGTGGTCCCCGTTGGGGCCAGCAAAGATCACAAGCAACAGATCGGTGTGGTGGAAGTGTTTCCTACGAAGGTCTCTGGCTTGGTAAGCCTTTTTTCTTCCATTCCTTCATGGGATTCACCACTACACAGCTTCAGTTTAACAGCGATCTTCTGGAAATTCCCTAAATCTCCCACAGATGAGGAAAATTTAGCAAAACGCATACAGTTCCATATAGTCAGAAAATAGGAATCCTTGGCTGCAAACACTGCTGTGGTCTCCTGGTGCTGGGGGCCTGGCCTGCACATAGGGACAGGAGATGGACACCAGAGGGGGATGTCAAGGTCCCTGCAAGAAGCTGAGCGCGGCAGCAGCAGCTGGAGGGTGCTGGTCAGCTGTGGTCTTACGGAACTTGGAACAGAAAGCAAGCGGGGCTGGCCCAGAGAACCCCAATTTCAGGAATTAGAGGCACTGTGGAAAATGGGGCGGGGGCGGCTAACAGGAGAGGTGCCTTATGGTCCTCGCCCCAGGAGGGAGGGTAAATTGAGTTCACGTTGACCTCCTGAATGGGAAGTCTCAAACCCCTGCCCTGCCCTGCTTCAGGAGGGTAAGTGAAGACAAAGTCCCACAGAAACTGATTTGAGAGGGGGTTCCGCAGTGGAAAAACCCAGCCGGCCACCAGATTGAGCCCCCCAATCTCCAGCCGCACAAACGGCTTCCAGTCAGCTCCCGAGTGCCTCACTTTTAAAGGTAAACCGACAAATGCCTCCCCACATTTCCGAGAATACGTTAACAGGAGAAAACATGGAAGAAGGGAAGAAGAAGGTTTTAAAGAATAGAAAGACAAAAAGATGCGTAGGCAAAAAATGAATCACAGATTCAATACTGGAATAGTCGGAAATCAAGAAAGACAGAGAAGAGCCCTGGCAGGGTGACTCGGTTAGTTGGAGCATCGCCCTGCACAACTTAACATTGCGGGTTTGATCCCTGGCTGGGGCAAGTATGGGATGAAACCAATGTCTCTCTTTGTCTCTCCCTTCCTCTCCCTCTCCCATCAATAAACATATCCTCTGGTGAGGAAAAAGGAGAGAGAAAAAAATAGGTGCATGCAAGGGCTGGGAATAAAAATGGTACGAAATTTCTTTTTTTCTTTCTTTTTTTTAAGATTTTATTTCTTTTTAGAGAGAGGGGAAGGAAGAGAGGCAGAGAGGGAGAGAGACATCGATGCATGGCTGCCTTGCACCTGCCTCCAGGTACGGAGCTGGCTGGAGACCTGGCCTGCAACCCGGTCATGTGCCCTGGCTGGGAATCGAACCAGCGACCCTTGGGTTCGCAGGCCAGCACCTTATCCACTGAGCCGCCGGCCAGGGCCAAAATTTCTTTAATGGCAACGCTGGAAGCCTGAAGACTGTATCAAGCTTGAATGAAAATTTATTTTGACTTAGTTTTATCCTCGGCCAAAAACTAATCAAGTAGAAATAGAACAGAGATATTTTCAGAAAGCTATAGAAGGATGTATTCTACCAAAATGAGAGAAAGGCGACAGGCTTCAGGGAATCCTGTGTTGACAGCTGGGTGGCAGGTCCAAACTGTGTTAGTTCAGGAAAGGGGGGTGAGGGGTGGAACTGGACCAGTAAATTCAGAAGGCTGACTGCATGTGCAAAACCATAGTAAGAGGTGCTGGAGGATGTGGGAAAACTTGCTTGAATGAAAACTAAACACATACTTATTTATTTAGTTTAAATTTTATTTTCTTCTTGTATTACACTCATCCCATTTCCCCCCCGGCTCTCCCCTTCCCCACCCTCCCCATCCTGCCAATAGTCAATCCCACTTGTTGTCCATGGGTCATCCATGCTAGTTCCTTGACTAAACTGCTCTCCTTCTTTGCCTCCTTCTAAGCACATTTTTAAATGAAGCAATTTTTTTTTTAAGTTGTTGAAATGTAAACACTGGAAACTACTTGGCTCGAGTCATAACAATAAAAATAATGAATGCATATTTTTAAGTTTGTGATATAATTATTTTGGGAGAATGGGAAGAGAGGAAGAGGATGTACTCATGCTAATAAATTATCACCTACCAGCCCGCTTGGTATGGCCCAGTGGATCTAGCATCAGCCTGCAAACCAAAGGGTCGCTGGTTCAATTCCCAGCCAGGGCATGTGCCTGGGTTGTGGGCCAGGTCCCCAGTAGGGGGTGCATTGAGAGGCAACCACACTGATGTTTCCCTCACTTTCTTCCTCCCTTCCCCCTCTCTAAAAATAAATAAAATCTTTTAAAAAATTATCATCTATCGAATAAGTCAATAGATAAAATCAATAAAAAATTAGAAATATGAATGTAAATCTTTTAAAAGCTTTTATTATAAAAAAGTCAAGCACATACAAAAGTGGAATGAATAATATAATTATACACACACACAACTTATTGTTTTTTTTTTTGTTTTGTTTTGTTTTTTAAAGATTTTATTTATTATTTCCAGAGTGGGGAAGGAAGAGAGACAGAGAGGGAGAGAGACATCAATGTGTGGTTGCCTTTCACCTGCCTCTAGCTATGGACCTGGCTGGAGACCTGGCTTGCAACCTGGTTATGTGCCCTGGCTGGGAATCGACCCAGCGACCTTCGGGTTCACAGGCAGGCGCCTTATCCACTGTGCTACCAGCCAGCACTTACTGTTTTTAAACTAAGGAACAGGTTAAATAAATTATAGATTAGACCTACAGTGCAATGCTGTGCACCTATCATTTGAAATAATAAAAGTATACACTGTTCACAGTACGCATGTACTGTATCAGCAAGAGTCACAGAACTGTAGGTAGTTTATGTTTGGTTACCTTGGTGGATAAGATAAGGACTAAAGCAAAAAAACAGCAATAACAACCCAACCAAACATCTTTTACACGGGACCCTTTTTTAAAATACAAGATTCTAATAAGGTTATAGGGACAATAAGCAAACAAATAAGTATATAGGGCTGGAATTTCCTTTTCTAGTAAGTCAAGTTAAAACTACCTTGGCTAGAACTAGGTAGATCCCCACCCTGCCCCACCCCGCCCCAAAGCCCAGGGGGCCATCTGCTGGGCTGGAAAAGTGGCCTGGTGAGCTCACCCCTCCAGCTTCTCTGGGCTGGTGTGCACTAGCCCCAGTCCACACTAGACTTGACTCCCACAAACTGAATTCAAGGACAGGCACTGCTGCAACCCAAGGACAAGTATTTTTTTTTTAATATTTTATTTATTGTTTTTTAGAGGGAGGGGAAGGGATAGAGGCAGAGAAGGAGACAAAGAGAAACATCCATGTATGGTTGCCTTTCACCTGCCTCCAGCTACGAATCTGGCTGGAGACCTGGCTTGCAACCTGGTTATGTGCCCTGGCCGGGAATCGAACCGGCGACCTTTGTGTTTGCAGGCGGTCACCTATCCACTGAGTCATCAGCCAGGGCTCAGGGACAAGTATTAACCCTCCCCTACAGAGCAGCAATCTGTTCAATCCTATGCCCCCAAACTAGGTGGGCGGTTATCATGCATTCACTCACAAAGCCCTTCATACCAGCACCATGCTAAGTGCTAGGGATACAAGCAATAGCGTGAGCTTCCTGCCCTCAAATGCTCATACTTGAGTGAGAGGAGAAGGACCTACAAATAAATGAATATAGTCAACTGTGTGAAGTCTAAAACAGAGGCGTGTGTGGGGACCACAAGGGCATAGCAGTGGAGACAGAGAGGGGAATCCAGAACTCGAACCTTGTTCCCCAGCAGGGCAGGAGTAGAACAGAGGGGGATTCCCTCCCGTTTCAAACCATCTGTGTGGCTGGGTCCTGCTGGGGGTAAGGTAGAGATCAAGGTTTGGTCTTGAACTACCTGTGGAGAACTGAGGCTATTTTCCAACTGAAAGCCTGTTTGTGTGTTTGTCTGTTTATTTATTTATTTAAATCCTCACCTGAGAATACGCTTACTGATCTGAGAGAGGAAAGGAGAGAGAAACATCAACTGGTTGCCTCCTGTCCACGCCCGACAGGGAATCAAGCTGGCAACCTTTTAGTGTAGGGGAGGGCACTCCCACCAACGGAACCACCTTGTCAGGGCTGAAAGCCTTTTTAATGAATCACCAAATAAGAACGTGGGTCAGGGGAATGTAAGTTCATTGGCCGGGAAGAGTTCCCTGCCCTGGGGAGAGAGGGGGTAGGGACCTCACCTCAGGAGGACTATTTGCTGCTCTTCCTAAAGCCTAGTGGTTAGACACCCAGCTCTAATCACTGGGCAAATTACCACTCAATCTCTTGGTGCCTCAGTTTCTTCTTCTGTAGCATGGGAAGGATGAGGACAGTGCCAACTTCAAGGGGTTGTTGCGGGATTAGAACAGTGACTGACACAAAGTTTGCTCTATACAAACAAACCCTAGCTGTTGCCATGACCAATATCGCTTCAAGGGACATATTTTACCCTTTATTGGGCTCCGTCCGTACCAGGGGCCAATGTCTGGTCAAAGATGGAACATCGCCCGGGAGAGAAAAACAACCCTGGAAAGAGGCCTGGGAGGAAGGGAATGTGGGGGAGGGCAAGGGCATCCTCAATCCTCATTGGACCCAAAGAAATGCCTCAAAAACCACCATGAGGCCCTGGCCGGGTAGATCAGTTGGTTAGAGCCTTGTCCTGATATGCCAAGGTTGCAGGTTCGATCACTGGTCAGGGCACATACAAGAAGCAGCAATGAATGCACAAATAAGTGGAACAAATCAATGTTTCTCTCTCTCTCTCTCCCTTCCTGTCTCTATACAATGAATAAAAAAATTTAAAAACAAACAAACAAACAAAACCCACTTTCATTTAAATAACAACCATCAGCTTTGGCACATCTGATAAACAGGGCCTTTTGGGACTTTAAACTCGAGATGTGCACCAAATACAAGAATCTACTTGGTATGTTTTTCCAAGGCATGCTCTGTGGTGAGGACAGTTTACTTGAAGGTATAGAGTGACTTAGACGTTTCCCTGGGATCTGGTTTCCTCACCTGTAAACAAGGGTGGTAGGTTAGGCTCATGGAACTATTTTTAAGGCATCAACCCTGGCCAGGCTTTGTAGGTAATCTCCAGGGTCTGTTCCAGCTCTGCTACGCTAGCATCTATTTTTAGGATCTTCTTGTTGGCAGGCGTTTAAAGTGGTGCAAACAGCACGAGGCTGGAGGCAGAAATGCTAGTCTCAGACCTGGGCCCACCACGTACCAGCCCCCTGACTCCAGTTACTAACCAAGTCCACACCTCACAGGAGCACCGTGAAGAATTTGGTGTCTTGACTCCTTTTTGGAGGGTAAACCATGACGTCCACACAACTGCCGTTACAAGAAAATCACTTTGGAAAGCAGGAGACCGAGGAATGTTCACTATGGCCCTCCACGGCCAGCACAGTGCTCAAAAACAGGTACTGCAGAAATGAACGCGAAGACTTTCAGGTAAGGTGACTGACCACAGCAATCCTCGTCTGTCATCACTGCCTACCTCAGGCCAGACCCTGCACTCACAGCTTGACATAGTGGGTCTCACCCCTACACCCCCAATGAGGGAGATAATTCCCTCAACTCACAGACGGGAAACTGAGGCTCAGAAAGGCCCCCCCACAGCCACCCAGAATCCAGTGGCCGGCCTAGCCTGTCTTCTCTCTAATCCTACACACCAACCTCTATTTAAAATGATCAAAGTAGATGTGCTTTGCATCTCAACCAGCACCGGCAACTGGAAAAGTTACAGGGGTCTTCAAACTCCTACTACTGAGCGTTGGTGGAGCAGGATGTGTCCTGAGAGGGGCCCGCCTTGACTTCTTCGGCCACTCCCCGCAGTACCCACTCGGGTTCCATCGCTGCTGGATGCGGCTCCTGTAAGTTGAGCCGAGCTCATCCATCACTTCCCCCAGGGCCTCCCCTGGCAGCATTCTTCCCCTGGGCGGGATGGGAGGCCCAGCCAGAGTACAAGAATGGAATTCCTAGAACTGCTGTTCCCATTCCAGGGAAAGGGAGAGCATTTCACGACAGGGTCAGGGAGACGTTGAATGCCTGCGCTCAGATGCAAGCCGGCAGCCTGTGGACAAAACAGTCCGGGCCATTTTAAATTCAGCTCTCACCAGCTCTGGGCCAACCTGGAGGCAGACGTGCCAGGACCTAGCACGGATCTCCCCACCACCACCACCAGGCAGGAACCGCAAGTGTCCCGGCAGCTTTTCCAGCAGAGCTGTTCAGCAAGCAGAGCTTGTCAGGGAAAGTGTTGGTGAGAGAAGCAGAAAGACTTTTCTCTATCTCTGTCCCCACCAGCTCTGCAAAGAGAACCAAGAACCTGACGTTTCTCATGCCCAGAATCTTGTGAAGTTCCTTAAATATCAACTCGGGGCGATCAGCGAATGGCAAAGAGCCCTCCTGGCTAGTTAGTTCCTCTCTTCAAAGGAATTCCCTTGAAAGGAATAAGGCCAGTTTATTGAAAATATGCAGGAGGAACAAGGCTTTCACAGACACTTTCAAAACAAAGCAGCTGAGATAATTATTGTAAGTGATGGCCAAGCTCCTTCCTCTTCTCTCGCTCCCCCAGACTTCAAAATGCATCTGTGCAGAGCAGGGTGAGGGGACCCCTGAAATCCGTTAACTATAGGGAGTGCCCTTCCGACATGCCTCCTGTCATACAGATCAGGGAGGGGCATTGTTGTCCTGTGTAAATTATGTCTCCCTAAATTCACATGTTGAAGTCCCAACCCCAGTATTCCTCGGTGTGTTCAATATTTGGACATAAGGTCTTCAAAGAGGCCATTAAGTTAAAATGAAGCTGCTGGGGCCCTGGCTGGGTGGCTCAGGGGGTTGGAGTGTCGTCCCATACACCAAAATGTTGTGGGTCCGATTCCTGGTCAGGACACACACCTAGATTGTGGGTTCGATCCCCAGTTGGGGAACATACAGGAGGCAACCAATCAAGGTTTCCCTCTCACATCAATGCTCCTCTCTCTCTTTCTCTCCCTTCCTCTGTCTCTGAATTCAGCAAACACATCCTTGGGTGAGGGTTAATGAAAAAATTTTTTTAATGAAGCCATGGGGATGGGGACTTAATTTAAAAAGCTGGGGTCCTTATGAGAGAGGGACACCATAGTGAAACAAACCACAACCATGACCACAATCACAACCACAATCATGACTACGTGAAAGGGCAGTAAGAGGGCAGCTGTCTGCAAGCTAAGTACAGGGGCCTCAGGAGAAACCAACCCTGTTAGCACCTCAATCTTGGACTTCCAGCCTCCAAAACAGTGAAAAAATAAATTTCTATTGTTTAAGCCACCCGGACTGGTATTTTGTTAGGGCAGCTCTGGCAAAGTAATATACATAGGGCCACTTCACCCTTTTCTTCTGCAGCACTGGCTAGAGAAATCTGTTTTCACACACACACTCTCTTTAAGGCAAGGGACCTAATTCTTACCTTCCATGCTACACATATCACTAGGAAACCAAGGGGAGTCTTCAACTTGCCTATACCTCCTGGTATTCTCCCTTCTGCCCACTTTTGGACTGCTGGGTTCAAACACTCAACTCCATCCTATTGTAAGTACTCCAGAAAAATCAATATTCAAATGGGAGGGCAGAGCAAGTGTGGGCTCCTCTGAAGCGTGATCCCAGAGCCCAGCCACTTGAAGGGGGAAAGAGAAGGTGGGCTCGGGTAGTGGCGAGTAGAAAGAGGCATGACAGAAGTTGAAATGGCCGGTCCAGGGGTCTGGCAGCATGGCCATCTATATGGTTTGCTTGGTGAAGCTGGTCAAAAGTCCTTGAAAATGGGTCATGGGTTCTATGACTCAATGTTTTCCAGAAGGTGTCCTCTGTTCTTAAACCCGGAGTGGACTCACAGGCTGGTGACTCTGGTTTACTTCTACACCTGGCCTTGGCTCAGCTGGCCAGTTAAGTTCCTCAAGGTACCATTTATTGAGCCTTAGGCCTAGTGGAAGATGGTCTGAAAATGTCATCCCTACAAGTCCTCCCACCCCTGTTCACACAGGAGGCTTCTCTCATTTAAAGGCAGTTGTTCCCCCACCCCCATTCTTTGAATCTGAGCTAGCACTGTGTCTAGCTTTGACCAAAAGAACATGATGTTTTTCCTGTTGTTTTGTTTTTTAAAGATTTTATTTATTATTTCCAGAGAGGGAGAAGAAGGGAGAGAAGCAGAGAGGGAAAGAGACATCAATGTATGGTTGCCTTTCACCTGCCTCCAGCTACGGACCTGGCTGGAGACCTGGCTTGCAACCTGGTTATGGGCCCTGGCTGGGAATCGAACCAGTGACCTTTGGGTTCGCAGACTGGCACCTTATCCACTGTGCCACCAGCCAGGGCAGAAAACAATTTTTAAGTGATGTTATGTGACTTCTGAACCTAGGCCTTAAGAGGCCTTGCAAACGGCCAACTAAATAAGCTCAGGTTAAGACTCTTGAATGGTGTGAGACCAAGAGGACAAAGAGAGCTCCCAGCCTTCCTGGTGTCCCCAGCAATGCCCTGATAGGTGGGATAGGCCACCTTGAACCCTCTCTAGACAAAGGCAATCCAGCTGCCAACTGTAATTGAGCGTAGGTAAGATCATCAAGGGATATCCAAGTAGCCCTAAAAATGGAAACAATAGGTTGTTGTTGTTGAAGTTAGTAGTTTTGCGATGGCTTGCTAGACAGCACTAGCTAACTGATACAGCCATTCTCATCCACCCAAGTATCTGCGCAGCTGGTGAGCCCTGGTCTCTGAGCTCTCAATGAGCTTTCATGGGCATAGACATTGGATTGCAAGGTCCCTTTTCTTGCCCATGTCCTTGAGCACCCAAATGCCATGGGCAGATGTCATCTACACTCCTGTCTAGTCAAGCTGGGTGCAAACACGTATGTAAGAGCATCAATCCCTGTGTTTGAGACTCTGGCCCCAAAACTGACTTGTTCAGTATAAAAGAGTCACTTTCTTCTACTTTCTGCTCAATTATAACAGAGGAAAGTACGCCGTGGCAGTTGTGGCTCAGTGGATTGAGTACCAGCCTGTGAACTGAAAGGCTGTTGGTTCCATACCCAGTCAGGGCACATGCCTGGATTGTGGGCCAGGTCCCCAGTTGTGCAAGAGACAACTGATCGATGTATCTCTTGCACATTGCTGTTTCTCTCTCTTCCTCCCTTCCCCACTCTCTCTAAGTAAATAAATAAAATCCTAAAAAACAATAGACAAAAATAATATCAATAATACTATTATCTGCAGTACTAGAGTAAGTGAGAAAGCTCAGAGAAAGTAAGTTTCTGCTCGAAACATCCCAAGGTAAACAATTATACCCTGTAAATGTTATCATTAAGACAGCTCAGACCAGGGCCTGGTGGTCAAGAGAGTAGGTCACCCTGAAAATACTTTCATTCCAGGATTCTTCTCAACCTTTCATGTTCTAGACACCAGACCTGGCACTCATTCGTGGAGTCATAAAGATGCGTAAGACTGTTCTGGAAGAACTTCTTAGCTGAGCTAGTGAACAAACACATAAACAAATACACGTGACTCATTTGTTATGAATCATAATGGAGGAAGAACACTGGCATGGATCTAGGTAAGACCAGAAAGCAACAGGTTTTTCATTTGTTTGAACACGCAAGAATCTATGTCTACAAATGGAAAATTTGCATTAAAAGCTTTCACCTTGGGAAGCTGTCTTATTTTCAATACTGCTGTCCCTTTCTAACTTCTGTTCTGGAATGACATTGAATAAAGCCCCATAGGAGTAAAAGTCTCTCTACCAACAGATAAAGATGACACCACCCTGCCTGTCTTTTCAACAAATTTGGTACTAGAGGATGTTTTTGCTCTTTCAGGAAAAGAAAAAACAGACTCCTCTTTCAATTATTAATAAAAGCCCACTGCTTTTGAGGATATTGAAAAACATATGTAAACCTTTGAATGTGATTAAATCTAACAGCTATGTCTGCATTGTTAGAATGTGAGGCCTACCATGGTGACTTCTGTGAGGGGGCAATTCTCACTTGAATATCATACAAGTTCTACTGGTTATAAGGGTTGAGGGTTGTCTGTCTAATTGCTTCATTCTATGGATACAATTTTAATGCTTATCATTTCATTTAGATACTTAAAATCCTCCTTCCTCAATGAGAAATCCAAGCCCTTGAGGTCAGACTGCCTTCCAATTCTGGATGAGGCGAACGCCTCAAAAACAGGGAGGCTCATGGGCATCAGGAGTTTGGAGAACGCTGCAATGCAGCCCTTATCCAAGGCTCTAATGAGGGCCATAGTGTGGAGTGTTCTAAATGCTTTAAAAGGAAGCTCAGTTCAGTGTGAAATGGAAAGAGGTCCACATTTCCCAAGCTGCCTTAACATCCAAGTCCTTCTAACCTGTCCTTAATAATGAGACAAAGTCTCATTTATGTGCCTAAGGCCTTGGGACACTGGCTGTGTTCTAGCTTCAGTGCCCAGTGACCTCCCCTTCTTCCCGGCACTGTCTGTTCCATAGCCAAACACTTGGGAGCTGCTCCAAGGCAAGCTTCCTGGGCACAGAGTTTGTTTGTCTAACTAAACAAGGTGTCACGAACACCTGTAGGCCTACCTGCTTACCTCTGATTAACCTTATCCAGGCATAGGGCTTAAGTATGACCATCACCCAAGCAACCCCTGTAGGCTTTAGGATCAAGCATCCAAAATGGAACTGGGAACACGGAGCTTGGTGGGGGTGGGGTGGAGCAAAAGAAAGTTTCTGACCCATTCAAACACTCTTCTGGTTTACGACAGGGGCCATTGGAGATTTTCAAGACTCCATGGACTCAAATAGTCATAAACAACTCTCCTTTTGGCAAATTCCTCTTGAGTTGTCCCGATGTTTAACGTTGGACCAATGACTTGGCCTGTGCGTGTGCATGTGTGTGGTGGTGGTGGTGGAAGTACATGACCATGGAAAGTAAACTGCCTTCATTGGAATGGAGATGGCTCCAATCAACTGCTGCTCCTTTTCCTCCAGGGACAAACACTGCAAGACTGACTGCTGGACACTTACTTCAATAGCTCCTGACACCTCCTGCGAATGAGTGCGGGACCCCACGCAGACTCTCTCTCCAGACCCTGGTTTAAAGATCAGTGCCAAACCCAACCTCAACAGAAGTAAACCAGGATAGAATTACTTTTTGCCAGACCCTAACGTCTAAAAGGGCGAGGGAAATCACATTCCACTAACTCCAAAGTAAAGCAGTCCCCCCTCATCCATGCAGAACACATTCCAAGGCCCCTAGTGGATGACTGAAACCACACTGACCCGTAAGTGACGAACAGGTGGATAGTATATTCTGCATGCATATGCTGGACAAAAGGATGATCCACTACCCAGGCAGGACAAAGGATGCCATCTGATTTCATCCTGATCAGAATAATATGCAATTTAAAACTGATACATTTTTTTTTCTGGCATTTTCCACTGAATCTTTTTAGACCATGGATAAGTTGGTTGCGGGGGGTGGGGGTCAGGACACTAATCATGTTCAGAGTATAATATTTAAATCAATCACTGGGAGCTAGTTAGAAATGCAGGATCTCAGGCCCTGCCCCAGAACCTACAGAATCTGCGTTTAAATGAGGTCCCCAGGTAATTCATAGGCACAATGAAGACTGAGAAACAGCACTTTAGAAGCAGAAGGGCACCAATTCAAGTTTCTGTGCCCTGGCAATGGGGTAGGATCAAGTGTGCTTTAGAGAAAGATTTTACACCTCAGCTGAGGCGGGCAAGATTTGCCAACTGAAGCAGAGGCAAAAAAGGGTCCTCTGGTTATAGACTATGAGCTGTGCTGCCCCACTGGACACCCCAGACAAGAAAGACAGGCTTTAGGCTCCTGGCCAGCTAGCTTTCTCCCAGTTAGGCTCAGAAAGTAAGTTCCACTCTGATGCAAAAGCCTGTTCTCCTCTCTCCCAACTAAAGACCCCCAAAGAGAGGAAGATTGCTGTGGTCTCCTAAAAACCACCCATTTCCTAGTCCACAGTGAGAAGTGGTGAGCTTCCTATAGAAACAATACCGCTGGGTATTGCTCCCAATCTGATCTGTCCCCATCTAGCAACAAAAGGTGCAAAAAAGGGCTTCCTGAACCTTCAGGCCTGCCTCTGTGCTCAACCTAAACAAACAAGCAGATTCACACCCTTGCTTAAAGACACCCCCTAAACTGTTGGAAAAGGTCCTGAAACACACCCTGGCACAGAAAAGCAGAGTAGCATGGACTACATAAAAGCTAACCAGAAAAGAGAATATAAGTCAAGAGTGGCAGGAAGAGGCCCTGGAAGCTTTTCCTTGGGTCACTTTTAATAGGAAAGCGAGCAGCTTCCCCCTCTAGGCTTGGCTGCTACTTCTTGCCAACTTGGGAAAACCTGTGACACTGGACAATGGGCGAGTATTTTTAAACTCTGGGCCTCAGTGCCATCGATGTTCCGTAGCATAAGGCAGCACGGCTGGACAAGGATCCTCTAACAAGTCTAACGTTGTATGTTTTGGATCAAACAGCCCAAGACCTCGGATCTGGCTGTGCTCGCTGGTGGTGGGACAGCTGCCTGAGAAAATAAGCATGTGGCCCCGGACGCTGGCAGGAGAAGAGGCTGCCCTCCGCGCGCCCCGCCTGCGTCCGCCCGCTCCCTCGGCTCAGCGCAGCGCCAGGATCTGCGGCCGTTTTCGAGTAGTTTGGGCAGAAGCAGTGGAGGAGGGTGTTGGGGAGGGAAGAACGGCAAAAGGGGGTGAGGGCAGCGCGAGGATGGGAGGGACGTGGTGAGCCACGAGGAGCATTTCATTATGCAAACAGGCGGGCAGGTTTCATCAGCGCCTGTGCGCGGGGGCTCCAGGGCTGGAGGTAATGCCCGGCTCCCCAGGGCAGCCCAAGGCTGGCCCCAACCCCTGCCAGCTCAGCTTCCTCTTCCTCATCCACTCGTAGGGAGGTCACACGGGTGCCCCCTCCCTCCCGGACAGAGGAACGTGTTTGGCTGCACAGCCCTGCCCGGAGCCCCAGGTCCCTCGGCGGAGTCACCACACTCGTACACGGGTCTGCCGCTGGTGCCGGCGAGTGCTGCGGGCGCAGGCGAGCACCCTCAGCCCAGAGCCTCCGTCAGGGGTGCTGGCCCGAAGCAAAACTGGGGGGATCTCGGGAAGGAAAAAGAACTCCGCAAGCGTTATTTATCCCAACAGAGAACGCCTGTCCCATCCCCCCAAAGCCCCAGGCCGTGGGCACCCTGCCGCCACCGATTCCGCCTCCGAAGTGCCCCCAACATCACAGGGGACAACACGCCTCGGCAAGTGGCCGTCCTGGGAGCGTGCCTCTCTGTTAGCGTGGGGGCACTCCGCCGCCTCTCCCATAGGAGCAAACTAACGCGGCGGTTTGCACCCCAGCTCGGGAGGACGCACCAGGAGGGCAGGCAGCGGGCTCGCTCCCTGTGGCCACCTCCGGACCCTCGCTGCCTCCGGGATGCCCCTCACCGATCCTTCCCAGTCACCGCGCCCTGGGTCCGCTCGCTCGGTCCACCGGCGGTTCTCCGCCCCCGCTGCTCCGCGCAGTCCGTCCTCCCCACCGCCCGCACCCGGACCCCCGGAGCCCGCGCCTACCTCCCGGGGTGGTGCTGAAGAGCGTGCCGCCGGGGGTGGTGCTGTAGTCCCCGGGGGGCAACTGCACACCGTCGCTGAGGACCACCCGGTGAGTGGCGGGGATGGCCCGGCTCGGGGTCTGGCTGCAGCTGCTGCCCCCGGACATGGTCTCGCGTGCACAGTGCCCCAGCGGAGCCCGGCCCTGCTGCCTCTCCCGCCTCGCCCCGCCCTGCTCCGGCCCGCCCCGCCCAAGGCAGTGGCTTCCGCCTCTTTCCCTCGGTGCCCCCTGGGATTCGTAGTTCTGGCCGTGCACCGCCCCAAGGGCCTCTGAGCAGCCCTGCACGTGGGTTCCCCTGTCACTTGAGCGCAGGTGCCAGTGCCGACCTCCTTTTTCCTGTCCCTATTCACTCCCAGGTCCCTCCCAGCCTCGCTGGCAGGGATGCCTCAGGGATAGGGTGGGCCTGGGATGTCAGAAGGCTTGTCTAGGCTAGAGCATCACTGGGTTGGGGGTGAGGGCGTGCCTCCCAGCTTTGCGGGGATCCTAGCCTACACCACTCTGGGAAGGCCTTCATGGGGATGTCAGACCGCAAGTTACCCTTCAGCCCTTTCTGTTCTGTGCTTTGGTTCCTCAGATGAGAAAGTGGGGGTTCACTGAGGATCCCCCCCCCCCTGGTTTGTGGAGCATTCATGATGCCGCAGATTTTGAAGAAATGGCCAAGAATGCTCCCTCCATGGCTTTGGGGAGGGTGTGGTTCCAACACGTGAAGGAACCACGCAGCTGGGCGACAAGGCTAAACCTTGAACTCAGAGGAGCAGGAAGAGATAGGACATTCGGTGGAGGTTGGGGAAGAGGGAAGGGTAAGAATTCATCAAATAAATTTCTTTGTTGTCCTTCAGTTCAACCCAGGTCCTGCAGAGTGCCTGACCTTTCCTAGGCACCCCTTGAAAAGATGAAGGAATGAATGTTCAAGGTGATCCTAAGTGGAGAGAGTTCAATGCAAGGACGCTTGAAAAGCCTGTAGGCGTGAGAGAACAGTTAATGTCACTGTGGCCACAACTTGGAAAGAGAGAGGGAAAGGAGAACAGTTTAAAAGGATAATTAGGGCCAAATTGTGAAGGATCTTTTAAATTAGGCCAAGGTGTCCAGCCAGACTTTGTCCTGCAAGGGCAGGAGAGATCAGAGATCTTTTAAGCTGGGGAATGACAGGATTTGGTGTTGTTTAGAAAGATAACTTGGGCCTCGGGAGTTAAAATGGACTTTAGGAGGGTGAGGCCCAAGGTAGGTCACTCCTGAGCTAAACTCTAGGCCTACAGTGTCCAGTAAGGTAGCCACTGAGCACACATGCTTGTGAAGCACTTGAAATATGGCTGGTTTACATTCACAAGGGTAAAATACACACTAGTCTTCAAAGAGCTAGTAGAAAAAATGATGCAAAATATCTCAATTTTAAAATCGTGATTTACATGTTAAATAATATTTCAAATATACTGGGCTAAGTGAAATCCATTATTTAAATCAGTTTCACCTGTTTCTTTTTACTCTTTTTTTTTTTTTTTCCTTTTTTTTTCAATGTATGGTTGCGTTTCACCTGCCTCCAGCCACAGATCTGACTGGAAACCTGGTTTGCAACCTGGTTATATGCCCTGGCTGGGGAATCGAACCTGCAACCTTTGGGTTTGCAGGCCAGCGCCTTATCCACTGTGCTACCAGCCAGGGCTTCTTTTTACTCTTTTTTAATGGGACTATAAGTATTATGTATATATGGCTTATAATCTATTTCTATTGAATAGTGCTGCTCTAGAAAGAGGCAATTATGAAAGCATTGCCAAAGCTCTTCTTAGAACTTTTCTCTGAGAAAACTATGGCACTGTCAAAAATTTTAGCTTTGAGCAGGTACCTTATAGCTCATCCAGGATAATATTCACCTCCATTTTATTAAAAAACAAAAACAGACACTTCCTTCCAAGATGGAGGTAGACAACTAGAAAAAGAGATACATCTACTCAAAACTATTTAAAAAATCAACAGACACAGAAAATTGAACTGATGGGAGGTCCAAACAAATAATAAAGAAAAAATCTCATCCAGACTGGTAGGAGGGGTAGAGCTGGGGCACAGAAGTCGGGGTGTGGCAGCATCAGGCAGCAGTGAGAGCAGCAGCAGTAGCACCAGAAGAGGCAGGGGCAACTGACTGTGGAAACCAGTGAGGGTTGGGGAGGTGGAGGAAACTGCCTGACTCTCAGCAGAGTCGGTTAGATTAGTGGAAAAGGGGCCAGTGCTGGGCAGGCAGCATTGTTCCCTCTTGGACCCCTCCCCCACAATGTGGTCAAACGGGTCTCCCCCACTGATGGACACGTAGGGCTCTGCCCCTTACGACATAACAGGTGCAGCAGCTCTACCTAAGACACAGAGCAAACACAGGAGCCTATCAAGTTGAGGAGACAGAACTATGGCTCAAAAAGGGAACAGATCAAGGTCCCAGTTGGCAAACTAAGTGACAAAGAAATAGCCAACCAAACAGACCAACAGAGAGCCAGCGTAACAGACGCACAGTTTAAAATGCTGGTGATGAAGATGCTCACAGACTTGACAGATGTGCTTAAGTACGGTACATGCGGAAGGGAAGAAGGGAAAGCTAGGCTAAGTGAAACAAAGGAAAACATACACAAAACCAGTAATGAAGAGAAGGAAGCTAGGTTCAGATCAATGATTTGGAACATAAGGAAGAAATAAACAGTCAATCAGTACAGAAGGAGGAAACAATTGAAAAAAATAAGAAGAGGCTTAGGAACCTTTGGGACAACTTTAAACATGCCAACGTCTAATCATAGGGGCGCCAGAAGGAGAAGAGGGAGAGCAAGAAATTGAAGACTTGTGTGAAAAAATAATGAAGGAAACATTCCCAAATTTGGTGAAGGAAATAGACATACAGGTCCAGGAGGCAGAGAGAGTCCCAAACAAGCTAGACCCAAAGAAGTCACACCAACACACATTATAATTAAAATGTCAAAGGTTAAAGATAGAGAATCTTAAAAGCAGCAAGAAGCCCTGGCTGGTAGCACAGTGGTTAAGGTGCCGGCCTGTGAACCCGAAGGTCGCAGGTTTGATTCCCCAGCCAGGGCACATAACCAGGTTGCAAACTAGGTCTCCAGTCAGATCTGTGGCTGGAGGCAGGTGAAACACAATCATACATTGATTCTCTCCCTCTCTGCCTCTCTCCCTTCCCTTCTTCCTAAAAAAATAATGAAATAAAATCTTAAAAAAAAAAAAAAAAAAAGCAGCAAGAAAAAAGAAGAGAGCTACCTCCAAAGAGGCGCCTATAAGACTATCAGCTGATTTCTCAAAAGAAACTTTGCAGGCAAGAAGGGACTGGCAAGGAGTATTCAAAGTGATGAAAAACAAGGACTTAACCAAGAATACTCTACCCAGCAAAGCTAACATTTAGAGTGGAAGGGCAGATAAAGTGCTTCCCAGACAAGGTAAAGCTAAAGGAGTTCATCATCACCAAGCCATTATTATAAGAAATGTTAAAAGGATGTTATATAAGAAAAAGATCAAAACTGTGAACATTAAGATGACAATCTCACAACTATCAATAACAGAACCTGAAAAATGACAACCAAAACAAACAAATCAAACAACTTGAAGAGGAACAGAATCATAGGTATGGGGATCATTTAGAGGGTTATCAGCTGGGAGGGTGAAAGGGGAGAAAGGGGAAAATGGCGCAGGAATTAAGAAGTGTAATTGATAGGATCACAATAGAAGGATGTCAAGGATAGTACAGGAAAGGGTGAAACCAAAGAATTTACATGCAAGGCCCCTGGACACGAACTAAGTGGGGTGAGATTGCTGGAGGGTAGGAGGGTAACTGGGCAGAAGGAAGCAAACGGGAAAGAAATTGAGACAACTGTAACAGCATCATCAATAAGATATACAAAACATAAAAACCAAAACCGAAGGCCCAAGGGGAACTGGGGTTTGTCCAAGAATACACAGCTGTAGAAAGCCGGAGCAGGACTAGAACCCAGCCTTCTCCTCACCACATTAGAAAACAAAGTGGCCCATTCTCCTCTCCAGAGAGGAACTGTTTTGAAAGGGGGTTTGCTCTGGTGCCATGTGGGACCTGCATATTCAGTTAGCTAAGATTGTAGGCAAAGGTCCTGCAGTAGGAATGTCAGTAGCCTGGGCTGAGGGGGGTGGGTTCTAGTCCTAGGCTGCTGCCAAATAGCCATTGAATCTTGAATAAGTCCCTTTCCCTTTCTGGCCTCAGGTTCATCGCCTGTCAGAGGAGAAGGGTAGATTTGAAGACATCTGAGAACCTACAGTGATGCCATTTTTAAAATGTTTCTTTCATAACAGAAACTTTATTAGTTGTTTTGACAGGCAACAAAATGTCTTTGACAGGCTCATTCTGAATCCTGCCCAACCACTTTGCTTATGGAGGTTTCTACCTCTATACAGAGCAGGGATTCATTCATACCAAGTCTTGGAATTGTGTATCAGTTCCTATAAGGCACGGGCCTGATTTGAGTTGTTTGCTAGAAAGGTAGCTGGTGGCACCAATGGGATGTGTTTACTCAATCTCACTCAGCACTTACCTTAGAGAGGCCACTGACAAGACTTGTGGGTGCTCAGCTGCCCAAAGCCACAGTTGTTTATTTCTGTCTTCCCTTTGGGGCTCTATTCATCTAGGACTGTTTTAGCACTCTAGCTGGAGGTCAAAAGAACAAAAGCAGAATGAGAGAAGGAATGTTTTCTAGAAGGAAAATAAGGAGGGGGAGGCAGAGTGACTGGTTTCTACCCTATCTTGCTCTACTTGAGCAAAGCAGGGATGGACGAGGGGCTGATTTTTATCACTTGAAGTGGAACTTATCAGGGTAGCCAACCAAGCACATGGGCCCAATCCTTCAGGTATCTCACGCTTTGTGAAGTTAACAAAAAATATCAGTGGAAACTAAGAACAGCCCCAAGCAGGCACTGGCCGTCCGTGGTGTTCATCTCCACACAGCTGAGCTAAATCAATGCCGGGAAGGAGTGCCAGCCTGGGAAGGAGGAAGGAGCAGGAATCACCAGAGAGAGCAGTCCTGCCAGCTGCACCATAGACTCACAGTCACACTATAGGGGAGACTGACTTCGGAAGGCTAGGGGGGCAGGGGGAGGGGAGGTTGTGGGAGAGAAATGACCTCTTGTATTTGTGTTCATCCTTTTCTAGTGTTACCTGATGCTGAGAGTTTCCCCTTCTATACTGGGAATCTGTCACGTTAGCCAGGGCCTCAGTGCCTTTGGGGACTCTTGAACTTTCTTAAGTGATAGGGGATGCTGGGCTCTTCTGTATTTCCTGCCTCAAATAGAGATTCAGCCTTTCTTCTGAAGCTTTGGTTTCCATTCCAGGTGGATTCACAGTATCGCTTCATCCCCAGGCACAAAGGCCTGATCTTCCTGGTAGGAAATGCTTTGCGAGAGGTGAATGGATATGATTGGAATGAAGACTGCCCTGAGTAGGCCTGGAGGGGCCTGTTGGCCTTGGTGACTTTGTGGTCCTTGTCTATTGTGATCCTGGTTAATGTGTTTGTCTCCTTCTACTGTCTCTGGTTTTTGGTCTTTTTAGTTAGCCTGGCTTGCAAACCCAAGGTGTTGGCTGAAGAGTAATACCTCCTCCACTCTGTACCTTCAATTCCTCAACATTTAGCACCTTGGTGCTTGTCAGCAGGGACACCATGACTCTCCATTCTGCTTTGCCTCCCATAAACTCAATGGCAAGGGCTGTTTCTTTTCAACCATAATCTGTTATCCTCTAGTCAGTGGAGAATCTGCCTATTTTCCTTCGATGTCTTTTTTAAACAATTGAATCTTGATCTGGGGCTAAAGTATAGGAAGCCCTTATGATACCAAAAAAAGCACAGGAGCCTCTAAAGAACATGCGGCCATGATGACAGGACATATGAGTTAACGTGAAGGATTCCCAATGGTGGATTCAACATTTTAATATGGCTCCTGAGCTCAAGGGTTTATTAAAAATGTTAATGGATCAAAGTAGGGTCTGCAATCTTTACCTTGACCTCAAGAGCAGGTTGTTAGGCTTAATTCCTTGTAAATCATCTTCTTCCCATTGCAGGAGTAACACAATGATGCTGGAGAGTGGAGGGAGTGCCCATGATATGATTTACCTGGGGTTGTCCTGTGGATGGCCCTGGGTATGTCTACCTGATTCTCAGAAGGTATTATATGTTGGCCAGGAGAGAGAAACAGCAAAGAGATCCTTTGGTGGCAACAAAGAACAGTAGCATTGTAGCCATCAGGAACCAGCAGGAGGCCAGGTTCTTGGACCTAACCAGGCTTCATGGATGGCCAGTCAGTGTCACTCAAACTTGGTAATTTGAGGAGGTTTAATAAAGGGACAATTTACAAAGGTATGAGCTAGAGGGAGGGAAACCTTGACTTGGGGAAGGAACAAGGGAAAGCATAATTACTGGAATGGGAGGGGGAGGCAGCATGGGGGAAAAGAGTGCGCATGAGCATAAGAACTGTGTGGAGAGGCACCATAAGGAACTGCCACCTTCCGCCCTGGCTGGCACAGGATGTAGAAACTCGTGCTTCGCTGGCCTCCTGCCCGTTGCTCTCCTGCCTGGTTCCTGGTGGTCTAATCCAGCTGGAGGACAAAGGACAAGGCAGCCCATTGATGCTGCCCTATAGACCAACTTCCTGGGGCACAGAGCAGAGCGGAAAACAGTGGAGAGTGAGTCTACAGGGGCAGCAGAAGATTCCAGCACAGTGGAGTAGAGGAAAAGTCAGGAAGCGGTATATGAAAGCAGTCTGGAGCAAATCCTAGTCCTGAGCAGATCCGAAAATGCACAGATAGTGTGTTGAGACACTCTTCTTGCTTTGGAATCAGGGTTGGGGCTTGTGTCCACAACCCCCTAAAACATAACATGAGTCATCAAGGTCCTCAGTCCCCAAGTGTTCTTCCCCACGCCAACCCCAAATACCTCCATCACTCACAGGCTGATGACTGGTAGTCTCCCATTTGAACTTTTTTCTTTGAGCTAAAGGGTTTGGCTAACTTTACACTGTCTTTGGCATTCATGACCCTACAAGTAAGGAAGAAAGGAAACAAACACTTCCTAAGTCCCTACTCTGTGCCTGCACCATGTGTAAGAGGTGACTGACAAATCACTTAAATCACACCACAACCTTCTAAGACAAGTATTACTACTTGCATATCACACAGGAAGATAATGAGGTATGGGCCTGCCCATATTCAGAGATCCAATTTAAATACTTTTAAAAGATTTTATTATTTTTAGAGAGAGGGGAAGGGAGAGAGGCAGAGAGGGAGAGAGATATCCATGTATGGTTGCCTTTCACCTGCCTCCAGCTACTGGCCTGGCTGGAGGCCTGGCTTGCAACCTAGTTATGTGCCTTGGCTGGGAATCGAACCAGCAACCTTTGGGTTCGCAGGCAGGTGCCTTATCCACTGAGCCACCAGCCAGGGCCAATTTAAATATTTGTATAACCTTCGTAATCCAAAGCCCATGCACTTTATTAATTACCCGTGATTCCCAAACTTCAGAGTGCTTCAGGTAGAGCTAGGAGCTTGTAAACAAGGTGAGATCTTTCACTGAGAGCAGGTTTTAATCTGAGAAGAGGGAGGAAGTCATCCCAAAGATGAGAAAAGGAAGGATACAATGGAGGCAAGGATTGTGTCTTAGTCAGCTTGGGTTGCTATAACAAAATCCCACAGACTGGGCAGCTTATACAACAGATATTATATTAATATCTCAGTTCTGGAGGTAGGGAAGTCCAAATTCAAGATGCTAGAGATTTGTTTCCTGGTGAGGACCCTCTTCCTGGGTTGCAGAGAGCCACCTTCTTGATGTTTCCCTCAGGCAGTGGAGAGATAGGGCTCCGGTATTATAAGAGGGCTTTTCTTATAAGGCCACCAATCCTATCGTGGGGGCCCCACCCTCATGACCTCATCTAAACCTAATTACCTTCCAAAGGCCCCATTTCTAAATACTATACATTGGGATTACCATCACATGTGAATTTTGGGGCAGACACAAACTTTCTGTCCAAGCAGATAAGAACCTTGAAGACTGTTGCTAGGGTGAGTGCACCCTACATTCCTGGGTAGTGACATGCCCTCCCCACATTCCAGGAACAGACTCCAATGTAACTGCCTCCTCTCTTCCTGACTCCAATTCAACCCCAACATTTAGTCTTCTAGCCTCACTGGGTCTCATAGAAAGCATGAATGCTCTCAGTGGTGACACAAGTCAACTCCAAGCTGATGGCATAGCATTAATTCCATGGGTTTTGTAGAAAGAATGTCCTGGGTTCCAAATTTACTTATGTTCTACATGACCCTTGCCCAGCACGCTGAAATTCAGTTTTGTTATCTGTACAATGGAGTAACACTACCTGTGTAAAACTTGTAGCACCAAGATGGACTTAACAGTAAATATAAAGAACTGTCTAGAAGCCTACCTCCTGACTCCCAGGCCAGGGCTTCTGCCTGTGACATTATATTTCTTTTATTTGAGGCACGAAATGTGACATTTATAAAGTGTTCCTGGGTGCAGGGACCTTGCGTTGCACACGGATAGCCTGCAATCCTAACCTCTGGGTCAGAGGGGTTGCCTTGTACACACGAGAAAACATGTAGCCAAATAAAAAGGAAAGCAAGATGTGGGGGTGTGATGTGAAGGGAGTGGCTAGGATTTACTCTTTTGGAGCCACTCTAGAGCATGGGAAGTGCTAAGGGGACCTGAAAATTCTCCCATGGGGGGGACAGTGACTTCCCCCAAGCAGTTCCCCAAGCTGTCCCCCAGCCTGTTAGCTACTGGACTGGAGCGCCCTCTAGCGGTCTTCTCAGTAAACCTGTAGGGTTGGCTCTGTAAAATTTTCTTCTTTCCGTTAGACCAGTTCTTTGGACAGTCTGTCCCTCAAAGTTTTACTGAGAATGTTTCTTGCCAGAGACTATTCTAAGCACTGATAATATAGTGGTATTGAAAATTCCCCAAGTCCTAACTGGTGTGGCCTAGTGGGTTGGGGGTTATCCTGCAAACCAAAAGGTCACCAGCTCAATTCCCATTAGGACCCATACCTGGATTGCAGGCGGGGTCCAGGGTTGGGGTTGTGGGAAAGGCCACCAATTGATTTTTCTCTCTCTCTCATGTCACCCCTCTCCCAAATAAATAAATAAATACTCTTTCACAAATTATTCTTTATTGTATTTTTCCCAGTATCATTTAGACCCTTATATCCCTCTCTCCCCAGCAATCACCACTGCTGTTCATGAGTCCTTTTTGCTTAATTCCTCCATTCCCTCCCCTCCCCCTCCCACTAGCTGTGGTCCTGCTCGCCATCTATGAATCTGTCCCCATTTTCCTTGTTGGTTCAGTTTGTTCATTAGATTCCACATGAATGAAATCATATGGTATTTGTCTTTCTCTGGCTGGCTTATTGCACTTAGCGTAATGTTCTCCAGGTCCATACGCATTGTCCAAAGGGTAAATTTTTCTTCTTTCTTACAGCTGAGTAGTATTCTGTTGTGTAAATGTCCCATGGTTGTTTTATCCCCTCACCTACTGATGGGCACTTGGGCTGCTTCTGTATTTTTGGTAATTATAAATGATGCTGCAATGAATATAGGGGTGCTTATGTTCTTTCAAATTAGTGTTTTGGTTTCCTTCAGCTATATGCCCAGAAGTGGGATTGCTGGGTCAAAAAGCAGATCCCTTTTTAATTTTTTTGAGGTATTGCTACACTGTTTTTCTCAGTGACTGGGCCAATCTGCAGTCCCACCAACAGTGCAAAAGCGCTTTCCTTTCTCCACGTCCTCGCCAGCACTTGTTTATTGATTTACTAATTATGACCATTATGACAGGTTGTGAGATGATATCTCATTGTGGTTTTAACTTGCATTTCTCTTATGATTAGTAGCATTGAGCATCTTTTCATATGTCCATTGGCCATCAATATATCCTCTTTAGAGAAATGTCTTTTCAGGTTCTCTACCCATTTTAAAATTAGGTTGTTTGGGTTTTTTTTTTTTTTTTTTTTGGTGTTGAGTTTTCTAAGTTCTTTATACATTTGGAATATTAACCCCTTATCAGATGTATGAGCAAATATGTTCTACCATTCTGTGGGCTGTCTTTTTTACTTTGTTGATAATTTCCTTTGCTGCTATGGACTTTCTTTAAACTAACTCAATATCTTATTATTAACTTATATTTGCAACCCTGAAGCATATAATTTGCTCCATTTTATGTACTGCAAAAGTGAATTTTTAAAAACTAGAAACATAGAACCCAAATAAAATGAAACCAGAGCATCATGTAATATTGATTAAAAATTTGAGGAATGAGTCTTTTTTTCTTTTTTTAAGATTTTATTAATTATTTTCAGAAAGAAGGACAGGGAGGGAAGAAGAAAGGGAGAGAAACATCAATGTAAGGCCTTTCACCTGCCTCCAGCTAGAGATCTGGCTAGAGTCCTGTCTTGCAAGCTGGTTATGTACCCTGACTGGGGAATTGAACCAGAGACCTTTGGGTTCACAGGCCGGTGCCAATCCACTGAGCCACACCAGCCAGGGTTTGGAATGGGGCTTTTTACCTCGATTTTACATGACTCACCATTGTATCTTAGTACTTTTTTTCCTTCATTCTAGGTTATACTTCTGATTTTCATATGCTTTTTAGGTTTGTCTGTGAATGTATTTACCACTTGCAGAGGAATAGTTCTTTAAGTTCTATTTTATTTTATTTTTTAAATATATTTTTAAAGATTTTTTATTCATTATTTTTAGAGAGAAGGGCTAGGAAGGAGGAAGAAAGGGAGAGAAACATCAATGTATGGTTGCCTTTCACCTTCCTCCAGCTACTGACCTGGCTGGAGACCTGGCTTGCAACCTGGTTATGTGCCCTGGCTGGGAATTGAACCAGCGACCTTTGGGTTCGCAGGCTGGCACCTATCCACTGAGCCACCAGCCAGGGCTTAAGTTCTATTTTTTAAAAAAAATTATATATATGTATATAGCCCTGGCAGGTATGGCTCGGTGGATTGAGCACTGGCCTGTGAACCAAGGAGTTGAGGTTCGGTTCCCAGGCAGGGCACATGCCTGGGTTGCGGGCCAGAGGCAACCACACATAGATGCTTCTCACTCTCTCTTTCTCCCTCCCTTCTCTTCTCTCTAAAAAAATGAATAAATAATTATGTTAAAAATATATATAATATGTAATGATGTATTTTATTTTAACTCTCCTAAATGTCTCTCCTTATTTTTTTAATTTATTGATTTTACAGAGGGAGGAAGAAAAAGAGAGAGAGGAATATCAGTTTGTTGTTCCACTTGTATTTGTATTCATTGGTTGATTCTTGTATATGCTCTGACCAGGGATAATGGGACGATGCTCTAATCAACTGAGCTACCCAGCCAGGGTGGGATTCCTTTAGTTCTGCACTGTCCAGTACAGTAAGTATTTAGTTATTGACTATTTAATTAATTTATTTATTGACTAGTTATTTATTGATTGACTCTTTTAATTAATTAAAGTTAAATCGGATTTAAAATTTAGTCCTTTGGTTGCACTGTTAACATGTATAATGCTCAACACATATCACTGGTGGCTATTTTGTTGGACAGCACAGATTTATAGTTCCATCAGAAGAGGTTCTATTGCACAACACTGTTGTGATGGGCAATCCAGCTATGAGAATGTCGCATTATGTTAGTGTGGAGATGTAATTCATTCACTCTCTTCTTCTGCCCTCTAACCTGCAGTTTATAAAGTAGCCTCCAGCTGGTACCATAAGGAAAACAGAGAGTGTGTGAACTGAAAGACCTAACTTCCAACTGTTTGGTGACTCCACTGGGACAGGTGTCCACCTTCTTTGTTCTCCTTCGGCTCAGTTGATCATCCAAAAGTGCATCAGGCCAACAGAGGGAGCTGGTTCCCAGGCTGCTCAGTACTGTGGTTGCTTGTTCCTTGGAAGATTTTGGTTTCCAAAGCTTTGTCCCTCTGCCCTCTTTGCCCTGCCTGGGTTGCCTACCGTGCTCTCGCCCTCTGCCCTTTCTGCTTCTAACTTTGGGCTAGAAGAGACTTGGGAGCAGGGATCTGTTTATTGATGGCTCATGCATTGGGAAGTGTATACAAGTGTACATTTCCTCCTGTGAGAGAGCAAGTAGGCAATGAATGTGAGGGTGTCTGAAAAGTTGAAGGCCCTTTTGAGTCATCATTTTCTTTGCTTCAGCAGACAAAAAAAAAGTTGGACTGTGCATACTGAACTGCAGCCTCCTAACCAGCTTTGTGACTTTGGGCGAGTCATTCACCTCACCCCCTAGGCCTCATTTTTTTCACATGTGGTAAGAGATGTGGGATTTGATGATTTCTGAGGTCTTCTGCAATTCTAGATTTTAATTAAATAATTTAAAATATTTTATGTATTGTTTTTAGGGAGAGGGGAAGAGAGAGAGGCAGAGAGGGAGAGAGACATCAATGTATGGTTGCCTTTCACTTACCTCCAACTAAGGACCTGGCTGGAGACCTGGCTTGCAACCTGGTTATGTGTCATGGCTGGGAATCAAACCAGTGACCTTTGGGTTCACAGGCCAGCGCCTTATCCGTTGTGCCACCAGCCAGGGCCGCAATTCTAGATTTTGTAACTTGGCCAAAGACTGTAAAGCTTTTGTAACCCCAATGGACAAAGAAGTTGTGATCAAAGCAGTCTCTCCCCAAAGATAAATCTCCAGGCTCAGATGGTGTCATGGGAGAATTCTTTCAAACACTTAAAGAAGAATAAACACCAATTTTATACAACCTCTTCCAGAAAACAGAGGAGGGAACAATTCCCAGTTCATTTTATGAGGCCAAATTGTCTGGATACAAAAACCAGACAAAGGCAGTACTAAAAAAAGAAAACTATAAACTAATATCTCTCATGAACTTAGATACACAACCTTCAATAAAATATTATCAAGTTGAATCCATCATCATTATAAAATAATTTACAAATATAATATAAAAAGAATTACATATTATGACCAAGTAGGATTTATTCCAGATACACAGTCTGTTTCAATATTCAAAAGTCCATTATATCAAGCAGTCAATAAAGTTTAGATATTTTTTAAAAGTCCACCATATCAACAGACTAAGGGATAAAAATCATATAATGTCATCAACTGGTACAGAAAAACCATTTGATAAAACCCAACACTGAATTATGATGAAAACTTCCAGCAACTCAGGAATAGAGAGGAACTAACTTGATTCAATAAAGAGCATCTACAAAACTTCACAACTAACATCATAGTTGATGGTGAAAGACTGAATGCTTTCTCCCTAAGTTTGGGAACACGGCAAGAATGCTTTCTCTCATCACTCTTACTCAGCAAAGTACTGAAAATTCTAGCCACTGCAACAAGGAAAGAAAAAAAAAAAAATTAAAAGCATACAGAATGGAAAAGAAGAAACAAAACTGTCTCTATTTGCAGATGACATGATGGTCTCTCAAGAAAATCCCCAAAAATCTACAAACAAATTAATAAAGAATCCTATGACTGCTATGTGAGTTCCGTAAGGTTGCAGGATACAAAATCAACATACTAAAATTAATTATGTTTCTTTTTTAAAGTATATTTTATTGACTATGCTGTTATAATTGTCCTAATTTTTCCCTTTACCCCACTTTGCCCAGTACTCCCCTTACCTCTGGTAAAACCCTGCTTAGTTCATGTCCACGGGTTGTGTATATAAGTTCCTTGGCTACTCCATTTCCTATGCTATTCTCAAGATCCTCCTGTTCATTTTAATCCCTGTACTCTTTCCCCAATTCTCCCCCTTCCGCCTCCCAGCTAATAACCCTCCAAATGTTCTCCATACCCATGATTCTGTTCCTGTTCTGGTTGTTTGCTTAGTTTGTTTTTTAGACTCAGTTGTGGATAGTTGTGAGTTTGCTGTCATTTTAATGTTCACAGTTTTGATCCTCTTCTTTTTCTTAAATAAGTCTCCTTAACATTTTATGTAATAATGGTTTGGTGATGATGAATTTCTTTAGCCTTACCTTGTCTGGGAAGCACTTTGTCTGCCCTTCCATTCTGAACGATAGCTTTGCTGGATAGAGTCATCTAGGTTGTAAGTCCTTGCTTTTCATCATTTTGAGTACTTCTTGCCAGTTCCTTTTAGCCTGCAAAGTTTCTTATGAGAAACCAATAGTCTTATGGGAACTCCTTTGTAGGTATCTCTGCTTTTCTCTTGCTGCTTTTAAGATTCTCTCTTTATCTTTAACCTTTGGGATTTTAACTATGATGTGTGTTGGTGTGGTCCTCTTTGGGTCTAGCTTGTTTGGGACTCTCTCTGCTTCCTGGACTTGTATGTTTATTTCCTTCAGCAAATTAGGAAAATTTTCTTTCATTATTTTTTCATATAAGTTCCTGATTTCTTGCTCTTCCTCTTCTCCTTCTGGCAGCTTGTAATTCAGATGTTGGTACATTTAAAGTTGTCCCAGAGGTTCCTAAGCTTCTCCTCATTTTTTTTACATTCTTGTTTCTTCTTTCTGTTTTGGTTGAATGTTTAATTCTTACTTTTGTTCCAAATCACTGGTTTGAATCCCAGCTTCCTTTCCTTCCCTTTACTGTTGGTTCCATATATATATATATATATATATATATATATATATATATATATATATATATATATGTTTTTTAATTTCAATTTGTGTAACTTTTATTTCTTTCTCTACTTTTTTGCTGTACTCTATGAGTTCTCTGAGCATCCTTATCACCAGTGTTTTGAACTCTGCATCTAATAGGTTGGCTATCCCCATTTTGTTTTGTTCTTTTTCTAGGGTTTTGTTCTGTTCTTTCATTTGGGCCATATTTCTTTGCCTTTTCAATTTGGCAACTTCCTTGTGTTTGTTTCTGTGTATGAGGTAGAACTTCATTTATTTCCTGTCTTAATAGTGTGGCCTATGTAGCAAAGGCACCTGTAAGTTGTGGGCGGATAAGTCTTAGGTAATTGCCAATGTGCGGCCACCCACTTCACTGCTTTGTGACGCTATTTGTGGTGGTGGCTTTGGAGACGGGATGCTGCTGCTGCCTGGCTTCTGGCCATTTGCCTAGCACTCAACCTATTTCCAGTTACTTCACCCACTTCTTGTGTGATTGGCACCCTACCAGTGGCTGCCCTGGGGTTTGTGTACATTTTAAGACCATGCAGGCCCTTTAAGCAGTGAAAAGCTGGCAGTTTCTTCCACCACCCCAACCCTTACTAGTTTTTATGGCCACAGATAATGAAGGTTTATCTTTCTAGTGCTAGAACCCCAGGCAGTGTGGTCTGGCCTGGGGCTAGGATTGTCTGCTCACAGGGTATCTCTCCCAATTCTTATCAACCACACGTGAATGTGGGGCTGTTCATTGCACTGCACCACCTGTCTAAGCCAAACCACCTCTCTGCCCCATCTTTGCAACTCCACCCCTCCTACCCATCTAGATGAATGCGGCTTCATTAAATCCTCGGTTGTCGAACTTCCATATTGCTCAATTTGCTGATGGTTCTGGTTGTTATTTGTTTTTGAGATTTGGTTATAGTTCTTTCTATGGTTGCACAAGGAAGTAAAGAGTGTCCACTTATGCCTCCATCTTTTTTTAATCATTAAAAAATATTATTGATTTGAGAGAGAAACATTGCTTTGTTGTCCTATTTATTTATGCATTCACTGATTGTTTCTTGTATGTGCCCTGACCAGGGATTGAACCCACAACCTTGGCATATTGGGACAACACTTTTTAACCAATGAAGCTAGCCAGTCATTTCCCCTACTCCTCCATGCTGACCAGAAATCTAATTACATTTCTATATGCTGAGAACAAACAGAGAGAAACTCTCATTTAAAATGCTATACTGTTTATAATTGTTGCAAAGAAAATGAAATACTTAAGTGTAAACTTAAGATGCACAAGATTTGAATGCTGAAAATGGCAAAACAACACTGAAACAAATCAAAAGAGACCTAAATAAATGGGGAGATATACTATGGGCATGGCAGAGATGTCAATTCTTCCCAAAGTCATTCACAGGTTTAATATAAGTTCTATCAAAATCCCAGCAAGGTATTTTTGTAGACATTGATAAGCTTATTCTAAGATTTAGATGGACAAGTGCAGCATCTTGAATACTTTCAACAATTTTGGAGGAAAAAAAAAAAAAAAGAATAACCTGGGAAGAATTACTCCATCTCATATTAAGATAAAACAGGAGACCAGGATGGAAGGAAAGGGATTGAACCTTGGTCAACCCTTTCCTGAGAGAGTAGAAATGGCACCTTAGGAAGCTTCTCTTTATCCGACAGCTGAAGCAATGCTGATCATGGGAAAACTAAAAGGCCATTGAGGACACAGAAGTCCTATTTCCCAGCGAAAATCCCCCATCTTCTTTGAATTCCTACATGAATAGCAGGGACTTTAGTGAGAACAGCACATGGTACTTGGGAGGGAGAATCTGAAATGCTGCTGGTTTCCTGGGGTGTCTCATGGGAAAGGTCACATGTTCTCATTCTTTCTGCAGGTGCCTCCATAATTTGAATGCAGATTGAAACCGTCTTGTTCCTGGTTAATGGTTATGTGCTAGACCTGATCCTGAACATAATATTTGCTAGTTTGAACTCTCATTTTAATAGGAGAAAGAAGAGGTATAGCATCTGCTTCAAGTTTAGGTTAAGAGGCAGGATTGAAATTGGAACTACCTAGAGTGAATCACACACAAAAGGGAAATCAGGAATTTCAGTGATGCTTAATTTCTAGATATTCTCTTCGGCTCTTTTCCAAATCTTTTTCTAAAAATTTCTTACTTAATTTTCATTACACACTCTAGTCTATTACCTATTTAGTAGCTTTAAACTTGCTCGTTTCATAGTGTCTTTCAGATTGTTCCTTCATTTCTAGTTCTTGGGATGCCAATTCTCCAATTACCTGTGTCTATTCAAGTGGTTCATTTCTCCTTGTGGCTTCTAAGTTTTTATTACGTCCTCATCTTCAGCTAGGACTGCTTTGTTTTCAGTGTAAGTAAAGCTGTTTGCATTTGCTTTAGCTGGGGCCCCAGGGTTGAACAGAGCCTAGATGAATGTTTATGTTCATGTCTTGGCCTAGAATTCTCATTATCATAGGGTAGGTAGTGGACATTTGGATCCACACAGAGTAACTGGTTTTGGTAATTTCTTACAGGAGAATTCCCCCTCTAACCCACATCCCGGCCCCATCTCAAGCTCTAAGATATGACAATCTTGCTTTCTGTTTCTTTGAACTGGTGGGGAAAGTTTTTTAAGTCCCTTTTGGGCAGCTTTACACAAGGGTTTCAGTTTCAGCCTGCACCCAGGCCCAGGCCCCGCACTTTCTCTGGCCGCCACATCAGACTCACGTGAAGTTCTCTTTGGGGATCAGTTCCCTCTTTGGTTCTGACGCATGATTTCCCCTCCTCTTTTTTTTTTTTTTTTTAAGATTTTATTTATTATTTCCAGAGAGAGGGGTAAGGAGGGAGGCAGAGAGGGAGAGAGACATCAATATGTGTTTGCCTTTCACCTGCCTCCAGCTACGGATCTGGCTGGAGACCTGGCTTGCAACCTGGTTACGTGCCCTGGCTGGGAATCAAACCAGCAACCTTTGGGTTTGCAGGCTAGTGCCTTATTCATTGTGCCACCAGCCAGGGCTTTTTTTTTTTTTTTTTACTTTGGTCATAAATATATTGATATGTCTATATGCCCATCTATCTATCTAATCTATTTATCTATCTAGAGAGAATGATAAGGTTTATCCACATTTATATATCTGGAGGGTCCGGGGACCCACTCACATTGGCCCAGTCCTACCTGTTGTAGGAACCTCCTGTCCTCTGAGGAATTTGTTTAACAAAATAACTTTTAGAATATCCACAACATGTCTTGGGCTAAATATAAAATCATCCCAGGATTCTGAATAAGCATAGCTTTGTACTTATATGAGTTATGAAGGGTTTTTGGCTTTTGATTAACTAAAACATTCTGTTACACCAACATGCTGATTAATTCCGGTGTTTCGTCACCTTAAACTTGACACTTCTTGTTACAAAGAGGTAAGGATGTCTTTGGTTTCAAGATTTTTCACTTGTGTTCTTCCTTCTCCAGGAAATATCTTTTCTCTCTGCAGGGATACAACTTATACCTCTAATCCTAAACTTTACATATGCACATGTTTGCCCCTCACCCATCAGGAAACAGTTAAAAGACTCAAAATGCACGTCTTCCCAAAAGTCTTTTTGGATTATCTCCTACACTTACCTCACCCTGCATTTATTTGCCACATCTGAATTGCATCAAATTATTTTGCCTTCATTAATGCGAGAGTTGATGAGTAGTCAGGTTTTTTAGACATGTATCCAATAATCTACAATAACACAGGGCTTGCTGAGGGCACTGTTGTTTCTCTTCTACTTTTATGCATATCTCACCAGGCCCAGGAAGGTATTTTGTACCCTGTGAGTATTTGGTTATTTTGCAGACAGATCAGGTAAATATCCTTGTCCTATTCTTTTATTTTCTCTTTTTATTGTATTTATTGCGGTGACATTGCTTAACAAAATTATACATGTTTCAGGTGCCCAATTCTACAACACATCATCTGTACATTGTATTGTGTGTCCATCACCCCAAGTCAAGTCTCCATCCTTGTCTTACTCATCTCAGGACCTCCTGGTTCCCTCCAGTTACTTTGTCTCCACAGGGTATCAGCAACTCAGGATCCCATTTCAAGAACTCAGAAGCTTCATTTCTCCCGGGGCCAGCTGCTGAGAAGAGCTAGGCTCCTGAATAGCAATGACATCAAGACAGCCTCTTTCCCCCAGCCAAGCTCTTCTTTGGAGCCAATGAGGCGGTCTGGCCCCCATTCCTGCTGGCATTTCCTCTTCTGGTACTCAGTGGCTCATTAAGGGGGTGGAGGGCTTGGGAAGGGGCCAGGAGAAACGGGAACAACTACTGGAATGAAAGGCAGGCGCCAGTGACTCTTTGGTTTCCAGGTGGGAGGCATTTCTAGAGAAGCAGTACTTCGTTTTCATATTGGGATTATATTGGAGGGACTTTGTTCCTGCAACCTATGGAAAGGACCCCAGACACTAGCAGTGGCTAAAAAGGCAACCCCCTACTCTGTGGGGTATTAGGTTTTCCCCATTCTATGGGCTCCACTATATCTCCTCAGTAATCACAGATGGTGTCTGAGCACCCTCCCTGCAAGCCCAGGAATTCTTCACTCCCACCACGCCATCCTGGAATGCCTTCCTGGATACAGGGACGGCCTTTGGTCTTAAATGGCATCATGACATTGGAATTACTTTCTAGTCTGGTGGGTAGATGTGAGTCCAGACATGTGGAAAGCATGTGAAGCACAACTAAGAAATGAACACTAAATGACGCTAACTGCTTGAGCAAGACCTGGACGCGGTTGCTGTCATGGTCCAGCCCGGCATGGGGCTCAGCTGGCCCCTTCACACAGGTTTCCCCTCTGCCTGCGTTTTCCATCGCTCTCACTCCCCATTGCCCCACGAGGCCCCTGGTATGTTTCTCCATGGTACCTCCACACCCCCCAGGTGGAACAACTTAGCCTGAGTCGCCTAGAGAAGACCCCCCACCAATGCCTGAGCAGTTGCTGGTGTTGAAGGGGGCTTTCCTTCCATCCTTCAACTTCTCAGATCCCTCACCCAGGGCTTGTGGGGTGCAGCTCACACCTTGATTCACCATTTCCTTTCCACTCTCAAGCCTCCTCCTTCACTCTAGGAGTAGCTGAGGGAACAGAGACAAGGGATGGTCCCTGGAGAAGACCTCCCCAGTGGGACAGAGGTTGGGCACATTGTCCCCTGGCCTGAAATTTGGGAAGTAGTGAGGATAGGCAGTGAGGCTTTCAAACAGGAAGTTTCTGTTTTTGTCCTTTTTTAAAAAAATGTACTTGGGACACTGGGAGAAATAGGGGGAAGGGTGCAGACAGGAAAGGGGGTTGGAAGCAAGCAAAAACAGCAACTGCCATTTACTTGCTGCGTCCCTAACATTGGATTCCTTCTAGTCCGCTCCCAGTATGAAAGGGAAGGGGTGGGGCATCCCTGGCTGCCTCAGAGACCCCAGCTAGACCATTCAGACCTGGGCTTCCGGTTGGGTGAGGGGTGTCTTGGCTGCAGTGGCCCTAAGGAACCTGCACAAACTTGACTCACTACACAGAACCCGGGGCCTCTCTAAGAGGCTCCCAATTGACCTGCATTTCCCTGGCAGGACTGGCCAACCCCAGAAAGGTCCCTCCCTGGACGACAATGAGTTTGGCATATAAACACAACGTAGTTGTAAAAGGATTAACATTCTGTAAACAACCCCCGTTGAATTAACAGATTAGTCTCATGGGTTCAAATCCATCTTGGGAACCTCCAAGCCTTAACGCCTTACAAGGGTGCTGGGCACGTAAGGCCTGCCATACGTCTCGGTATGGCTGTGTTTTCAATCAGACTTTAGGGAGGAACACTTGAATTTGAATTTCCTATGCTTTTCATGTATCACGAAATACTAACCATCATTCTTTTTTACATTTATTTAATCTTCAGCTCAGGACATATATTTTTCATCGTTTTTAGAGAGAGGGAGAAAGAGGAACATCTATGTAAGAGAGTGACCTTGATTAGTTGCCTCCTCTATACATAGAAGGAGCAGGGATGTGGGGCACGTGGACCAGGGATGGAACCCGGGGTCACATGTGCCTGGATCATGGATGGAACCTACAACTCTGGTATGTGACCTGACCTCGATTTGGACCTGCAACCTTTAAGTTACGGGATGATGCTCCAACCAACTGAGCCACATGGGCCAGGGCTAATCACTCTCCTTTTGATTTTTTAATATTAATATTTATTATTATTTTATTATTTATTATTTTTATTTATTTTGCTATTCTTTTTTTTTAAGATTTTATTTCATTATTTTTAGAAAGAGGGGAAGGGAGAGAGGCAGAAAAGGAGAGACATCAATGTATGGTTGCTTTTCACCTGCCTCCAGACACAGACCTGGCTGGAGACCTGGTTTGCAACCTTGTTATGTGCCCTGGCTGGGGAATCGAACCTGCAACCTTGGGGTTCGCAGGCCAGCACCTTATCTGCTGTGCTACCAGCCCGGGCTGTGATTTTTTTTTATTGTGGTAAGAGTACATCATGAAATCTATCCTCTTAACAAAATTGAAGCACGTAATATGTTATTGTCAACTGTAAGTCTTTTACTTGTTTTTTAAGGCTTTAAAAATGTCACCGCTATTCTTAGCTCTCAAGCTATACGAAAATGCGTGGTGGGCCAGAATTGGCCCCTGGGCAGTACTTTGCCAGCCTCTGGTCTAGAAAACTTGGTCAGCGGCAGCCAGTTTGTTTGATTCTGTTTCAGCCTTAGATGCCAAGGAACAAGGACAATAAAATCTGTGTTTGTGAACCCGAGAGCCCCTGGAGAAGAATCCCTAATCATTTCTGTTCTTTCTCTCTCTGTCAAGAAACCCTCATGTTTTAGTTCCACATAAGGAGTCAATGAAGTTTCACTTTTGTAGAAGAAAGCGGTAAACATGTACCAGAGCTGTTATCACACGCGGAGCAGCACCAAAACAACAGACACTGGGAACCAGCGGCCTCGGAGCTGTTCAAGCACAGAGCCAGGATCCTTCGCTTCGCAGAACGCAGTTCCTCAGTCTGTCCTGGTGCCCACCGAGTCAGGCAGACGGGTCCATGCTGACAACAGGGACCCACGTCTTGGCCTCCACCTGTGCCAGGTGTTTAGGAAGTTGCAGAACCGGAGGAATCCTCTTGTAACTCAGCCCCAGCGCCTCTGCCCCAGGCAGGCACTGGCGGTTTCCAACTGGTGCCAAGAGCCTTGAGTTCCTTTCAGGTTCACGTGCTTCCTGACCTCAGCTCCTTGATGCCTTTTCCTTTTCCTTCAAGAAGATAAGGCCACCTGTTGCTGTCAGAAAAGCAGACTTGAAGAGGAAATTCCCCTTTATCTTCTACCATGGTCTGGTGGTTATCTTCCACTGGTTTCAAACGGCTGGAATTCCCAAATCAGACCCCCTCAGCTGGCCAGGGCTTTGAACAGACTTGCAGTACTGGGTTCAGCTCCACATGGAGGATATTATTAGGAGTCTTTTTGGAAATGGTTGGCTGGTTGCCACTCAGCTGCTTGAACTTCTATCATTTCCCTAAACGATGTGCCCATGCAGAGAACCCTAGCTGGTAGCAGGGTGGTGTTGGGCCCATCAGCACCAGGGCTTGAGCTGCCTGCAACCCACTCCGATTCTTCCACATGGAAGAACAGGTATTCTTGTAGGCAAATCTCAGTTGAGTTTGTTTCCTTAAGGTTTTTCTTGGCAAGCCCAGCAATTCAACAGATACTCCCCTCCCTCGCTGAATTAAAATAACAACAATAACTCTGAAGACCATTTTTACTACCTTTACACTCAGTAACACTGAACAAATAGTTGCCTGAAGTCATCTAATATAAAAGCCTCTGAATCTTGGCTCATGCTGTTCCAGGCTGTTCCCTGTGCCTAGAATTCCCTCCTTCCTTTCATCTGACTAACAGTATCACTTCACAAGAAAGCCTTTCCTCACCCCACATCTCTCAGCAGAGCTAAATGCTCTTCGTCTCTGCTCCCGCTACACGTCTGAGTTTGCACTTCTTCTTTGCCTATCGCAAGCCACATTACAAGGTAATCACACCTGATTTGAAGCTGCTGTGAAAGCACCAATGATTTAAAAAAGAGCACTGGAAATATGGTTTTACATCCTCTAGCTTTAATGATGAACTTCTCTAGAGGTGTATAGCGAGCCTTTAAAGACTAGATATAACTAGCTTGAGGCCACTATGATTAGTATGACATTTAAAACTAGCTTCTAGTCCTGGCTGGTGCGGCTCAGTGGATTGTGCGCTGGCCTGTGAACCAAAGGGTCACTGGTTCAATTCCCAGTCAGGGCACATGCCTGGTTGTGGGCCAGGTCCCTGGTTGGGGGTGTGCAAGAGGCAACCACACACTGATATTTCTTTCCCTCTCTTTCTTCCTCCTTTCCTCTCTCTTTAAAAATAAATAAAGTCTTTTTTTTTTTTTTTTAAACCCTCTTAAAAACAAAAACAAACAAACAAAAAACCCCTCTAAGCCCTGGCTGGTGGCTCAGTGGATAGGCGCTGGCCTGCAAACCGAAAGGTCAAAGTTTCGATTCCCAGCCAGGGCACATAACCAGGTTGCAAGCCAGGTCTCCAGCCAGGTCCATAGCTGGAGGCAGGCTAAAAGCAAGCATACATTGATGTCTCCCTCCCTCTCTGCCTCCCTCCCTTCTCCTCTCTCTAAAAATTAAAAAACAAACAGACAAACAAAAACTCAACAACAACAAAAAACTCTAGCTTCCAGATCGAGTTAGTTATACTATCTCATTAGCAAATACAAAAATAACTTTTGAACTATTGATAAATTCTTTTAAAATAGTATTTATATGCATCTCGTTATTCCAAGATCTTAATGTTTGTGCCTCTCTTGTAATAAACTATTAATATATATAGACCACTGAAAACAGTGCATAGCATATCATAAGCAGTCAATAAGTGTTGGCCATTTTTAAATGTGCAAACAAAAATTTGTTTTATGTATATGTATATATATGTATATGTATATACATATACATTAGTATTATGTATATACACACATGTATAGAGAGAAGATCCATACAGAACATTATTTTTTTTTTACTGAGATATGAACATTAAAAAACATTTTGATGTTCTGGGATGTAAATTCCTGAAGGGGCAGAAAGCACATGTAAACTATATTTTTTATTTTTCCTAAGCATATAGTAAGGCACCAGGCACATAGAAGGCATTGAAGAGACAGCTGAACGTTACCGTGAGCTGCCCACCTGTGTAAGCCGGCCTTGTACGTTTACATGGAAGGTGAATAGGTCACAATAAACAGAAGACAGCTTTAGAAATGAAAAGGTGTAAAACAAACAGATCTGTGCTGTTGTGGGGGCAGAAGGAGAGGAGCTGAGCGGGCATGCTTTCTGTCAGCGGCCTAAAGCAGGCATGAACGGGGGCCTTTCCACCTGTGCTGGGGGTCCTCCCCTCTTTCTGTCTCTCTGGGGAGCCTGTTCTCTGTCTGACCAGCCTGGAGGGGTCTGGCTCTTCTCCAGCACCACCAGCATCTTGCCATTCCTACAGAGAGCTGTCAGGTTGTAAACAAAGATCTTTCTCTTTTAGCTCAGTTATAACAACAGAGCAAATGAGGCTTTTTTTTTTTTTTTTTTTTTTTAATCTATTATTTTCAGAGAGAGGGGAAGGGAGAGAGGCAGAGAGGGAGAGAAACATCAATGTATGGCTGCCTTTCACCTGTCTCCAGCTACAGATCTGGCTGGAGACCTGGCTTGCAACCTGGTTATATGCTCTGTCTGGGAATCGAACCAGCGACCTTTGGGTTCATAGGCCGGGGCCTTATCCACTGTGCCACCATCTAGGGCTTATTTTCTTTTAAGAGTTTTATAGTTTTACTTCTTAAACTTAGGTCCTTATCTATTTTTAGTTAATTGTTATATATGGAATGAGGCTCAGAGGTATATATTGTAATAAAGAGGAGACAGTGACTATTCTTTTCAGTTATTGGTTGTAATATAGAATTTTCTTAAATGATAACAAATTGGTTAGTGGTTATCTCAGAAATGTTAGGGAACAGTTTAAAATTCACATATAGTTTTCAGAGGCATGATCAAGAAGCGATACAGGTCAAGTTAGTCTCATTTGTCTTGCAAAATAAGCTAAATTAAACTTTGCTGTATGACTAACCTGGTTTTGTCTGCTCAGAGAATTTTCAAGTCTGGTGTCTGTGTTTGATTTAACAGGTGTAATCTAAAGGCAAGCCCAGCATTGTGCTTTCCCATGTGACTATCCAGTGCCATTTGTTTTCTGAGTGCCATTTGTTAAAGAGACTATTCTCTCCCTATTGAATTGTTGTCCCACTTCTTGACTATCACTTAACCTTCTGAGGGGTTATTTCTGGGCTCTCAGTTTTATTCTATTGACCTATATATATATTAATTCTTATGCCACTACCACACTGTATTTTAATTTTTTTATTTATTAATGTCTAAAGAGAGAAGGGAAAGAGGGAGAGGGAAAGAGAGAGAGAGAAATTGATTTGCTGTTCCACTTACTTATGCATTCATTGGTTTCTTCTTGTTTGTGCTCTGGGCAGAAATGAAACCTGCAACTTTGGTGTATCAGGAGGGTCCTCTAACTAACTGAGCCACCCAGGCAAGGTGACACTGTTTTTTGATTATTGTTGATTTGTAGTAAGTTTTGAAATCAAGAAGTATGAGTTCTCCAACTTTGTTCTTCTTTTTCAAGATTGTTTTAGTTATTTGCAGTCCCTCGAAATTTCATATAAATTTTAAGATGGGTTTTTCCATCTCTGAAAAAAAAAAAAAAAACCTAAGGGTGCAACATATGATATCAATGTAATATGCGACATTAATAAGATGAAGGGGAAAAACACATGATCATCTTAACTGATGCAGAAAAAGGTTGATGGTGACAAAATCTATTAGGGTTTTGATACAGATGGCAATAAATCTGTATAATGCTTGGGGTAGTATCGTCATCTTAACAATATTAAGTCTTCCAATCCAGGAACATGAGAAGTTTTTCCATTTATTTTCTTTCAGAAAGTTGTAGTTTTCAGCATACAAATCTTTGGCCTCCTTGGTTAAATTTATTCCTAAATATTTTACTCTTTTTGATATTATTGCAAATGGAGTTATTGTCTTAATTTCCTTTCTGGATTATTCAGTAGTAATGTATAGAAATACAACTGCTTTGGTATTTTGTATCTACAACTTGTTAGTTTGCTTATTGGCACTAGTAATTTTTGTGTGTGGATTTTTTAGGGTATTAGAGATATTTTCCTTTTCCACTTTGAATAACTTTTATTTCTCTTTTTCTAATTTCTCTGGCTAGAACTTCTTGTAATATATTGAAAAAAATTGGCAAAAATGGCTATTCTTGTCTTATTCCTGATCTTAGGGGGAAAGCTTTCATTCTTCTACCATTGAGTATGATGTTTTTCATACAAAGCCTTTATTACGTTGAGAAAGTTCCCTTCTACTTCTAGTTTATTAAATGTTTTTATTATGAAAACATTTTCATGTTAGATTTTGTCATCATTAAACTTTTCTGCATCAGTTGAGATGATCATGTGTTTTCCCCCCTCATCCTATTAATGTCACATATTACATTGATTCATATGTTGCAGTCCTAGGATAAATCTCACTTGGCCTGGTATATAATCCTTTTAATAAGCTGCTGAACTTGGTTTGCTGGCATTTTGTTAAGGATTTTTTGCATCTATATTTACAAAGGACATCAGTCTATAGTTTTCTTGCAGTATTTTTATCTGTCTTTGGTGTCAGGATAAGTTAGAGAGTGTTCCTTCCTCTTCAATTTTTTAGGAGAGTTTGAGAAGAATCGGGATTAATGCTTCTTTAATGTTTGTAGTTTTTTTTTTCTTTGTTGGGATGTTTTGATTACTGATTCAATTTCATTACTTGTTATAGATCTACTTAAAATTTCTATTTCTTTTTGAGTCAGTTTTGGTAGAAATTTGTGTTTCTAAGAATTCACCCATTTAATTTAAATCTTTTTTAAAATATTTTATTTATTATTTTTAGAGAGAGGGGAAGGGAGAGAGGGAGAGAGGCAGAGAGGGAGGCAGACATTAGTGTATGGTTGCCTTTCACCTGCCTCCAGCTAAGGACCTGGCTGGAGACCTGGTTTGCAACCTGGTATGTGCCCTGACTAGGGAATTGAACCAGTGACCTTTGGGTTCACAGGCTGGCACCTTATCCACTGTGCCACCAGCCAGGGCTCACCCATTTAATCTAGATTATCCATTCTGTGTCATTAGTATCATTCTTTTGTAATTCTTTTTTTTTTTTTTTAATTTTATTGTTGTTGTATTACATCCATCTGTAATTCTTTTTATTTCTGTTAAGTTGGTAATAATTTTTTGTTGTTGTTTATTTCTCATTTTAGTAATTAGATTATTATGTTTTTTTTGTTTTTGTTTTTTCTCAGTCAGGTGCCATGCACTTTTATTGCATTACATTGGGAAGCATGTGAAATTTGGCTGTCTCCCTTTGGTGATACTAACATTGATCAGTGGGGTTTGGGTGTCAGCCTGATCCAGTCATCATAAAATTCCCTTTTAGCTTTTGCCTAGTGATTTCCATAGCTTTTGACGATCATTGCCCACACCTATTATTTCACAGGGGGATGCTGAAGTTTTTAAGAACATGTATATTTTAGAAGATTTTATTTATTATTTTTAGAGAGAGGAGAAGGGAGAGAGGCAGAGAGGGAGAGACATCAATGCATGGTTGCCTTTCACCTGCCTCCAGCTACAGACCTGGCTGGAGACCTGGCTTGCAACTTGATTATGTGGCCTGGCTGGGGATCGAACCAGCGACCTTACCCATTGCATCACCAGCCAGGCCTAAGAACATATTTTAATGGACTGATTGGACATACCAACGTAGAAAAAAAGATGTATTTTCAATATCTGGCTTTCTAATTCTGCAGATCAGTGTGATAGAAAAGAAATGCACCCAAGAGCCAAGAGCATGGAAACCAGCCACATGGGTAAGATCTTAGATAAATCACTTGGCTCCTTAAGCTACAATCTGCAAAAGTAAGACACTGACCAAGATGACCTGTCAAAGCACCTCACAGCTCTGACTCTCCAGAGGTCTATTCTTCTCATTTAACATGTAATCACAGTTATGACTGGTCAGCCTAGCTTTCAAGATGCCTACTCCTTAGTTCCTGCCCCCCATTTTACCAAAAGTGTTCATTGTTTTAAAGTTTCATGCAAGAATTCCAGTTCAATCCATTGCACTTCAGCAGTTATATTTGTCACATGAGACATCACCCCAGACAAGCTGCTCAAAGGCACCATCCCTCCCTTCATCAAAGGGCTCGCTCCCCTAAACACTGCCCACACTTGGTTGTACAGAAGTAAATTCCTCCCATTGTCCCAATAACATCTCATGTCCTCATATGCTTTTGCCTTGGGCAAACTCTCCTCAGGAAAGGGTCTTGTAAAATCATTCATTCTGAGGTGTAATTGACTGAGAAGTTCCCTTTGAGAGGTCTTTTCATTCGAATAAGAGATAAAACCTTTAGTAAAAAGCATGAATGTATAATGGTGGAATTTTAAGGAGAATGCATTTTCTTGGAGGAAGGCATATGCTACATCATTCTTAAAACTGAATGCCTGACAATTGTTCTAACATTTCTTTTTTAAAAATTAAATTTAGCTGCTCCAGCTCCCGCCACCACCGCTGCTGCCACTGCCTGGAAAGCCTCAACTTCCTCCTTCCCAGCCTGGAAGAGTTGTTTTCTGCCGCGGAAGAGAGAAGTGCTAAGTCGGCAAAGTTCCAGGACCACTGAATGGGGCCTGCTCCCTGGGCTCTGTGGGAGGCCACACACTGTCCTTTGTAAGAGAAAAAAATTGAGGAGAACCAAGATGGTGGAGGAGTAAGTGGAGCTACACCAATCTCTTCCCATCACCAAACTGGAATTACAACTTAACTGGGGAGAAATCATCTGGAACAACCAACAGAACACCACCTGGACAAAAGTCTTATTACCACGGACAGAACAGAAGAGCCGATTCATCACAACATGACTGAGGTGCCTAAAACTGACCACTAATCACAGACTGATTGGATTAACAACTAAAGGAGACAAAGACAGTGGATCTCTGGCAGTCTCCAACTGACTGACTAGGCCCAGACTGGGACATCACAAGCACAGATCCAGGAAGTAAAAAAAAAGTGCATCTCTACACCATAGAAGGTCATACCACTAAAACAGTAAGTAAGTCAAAGCAGACCAATCCAAGAAGCAGAAACAAACAAGAGCCACCTAAAATGAGGAGACAAAGGAATAAACCCTCAGCAAATGGTAAGGAGGAATCCCCAGGAAGAGTGCAAAATGAAATAGAGGCAAGCACACTATCAGATATGAAATTCAAAATAATGATGATAGAGAAGCTCGATGAGCTCAGCGAGTTCAAAGGAAACTACAAACAACTCCAGGGGAACCACAAACAACTCCAGGAAAGCTACAAGGAATTTACTGAGAACTACACAAGCATTAAAAAAGACATAGACATCATCAATAAAAGCCAGGAGAAAATGAAGAATACCATTTCTGAATTGAAGAACACAATAGAAGGAATCAAAAACAGGCTAGAGAAAGCAGAGGAACAGATCATCAAGCTGGAGGTCAATGTAGAAAAAAATTCCCAGCCAGTGCAATAAAATGAAAAAATATTGAAAAAGAATGAAGAGGTTTTAAGAGAGCTGCAGGACAATATGAAATGTAATAACATCTGTATCATAGGGATACCAGAAGGAAAAGAGGAGAAGCAAGGGATAGAAAACCTCTTTGAAAAAGTAATAACAGAAAACTTCCCTAACCTGAGAAGAGAAAAAGTCATGCAAGCTCAGGAAGCACAGAGGATCCCAGGGAAAATGAACCCAAACAGGCCCACTCCAAGACACATCATCATGAAAATGGAACATTTCAAAGACAAGAAGAGAATCCTAAAAGCAGCAAGAGAAAAACAGCTAATAACAGCTCATAAACACAACAAGCCAGAAGGGAATGGCAAAAAAATATTTCAAGCTATGAAAAACAAAGGCCTGCAACCAAGAATACTCTATCCAGCAAGTCTGTCATTCAAAATGGAAGGTGAAAAGAGGAGCTTCCCAGACAAAAGAAGTCTAAAAGAATACATCTCCACCAAATCAGCATTGCAAGAGATGCTAAACGATCTGCTTTAAGAAGACGAAGAAACAGAGAGACAGACAGGAACACAAATACAAAGGTAAATGGATTAAATGCACCAATCAACAGACATAGGGCAGCGGAATGAATAAGAAGCAACTTTAACTTATGAATGCTTTAAAGTGATCTTGTTATAAATAGATTTTACTAAATAAGGTACAGTTTTGTATATTACTTGTATCTGCATTACTGCAAGTTAAATTTTCTTAGATTGGAATCATTTCACAATATGGGAAAATTAGATTACTTGCAATAAATCAGAAAAATCAAATGTAGTTTAAGAAAGAAGAAAAAAGTAAGAAAATGTGAATGTATATTACATAGAAGACATGCTATCTTTCTTATTCACTGTTATAGAATGTGCTTATTTGTGGGTGTGTACTATATAGATTTTGTTAGCAATTTATGTTTTAAATAGCAACCAACTGGTCATGGGTGTGTTGTGAAATCAGTCAATCTTTAGGTTACAAAAGATGCTGAAAATGAAGACCAATTTGGATGCAAGTTGCAAACTACTAAACTATATGATTCGTGTACATAGACAATACATATTCTCAGATTAGCATGTAAGTTAGATAAGATTCCTTTCAACTAAATCATGGAAATATACATTTCCACTTATGAAGGCCCCCAACCTAGGGATACTTGGGAAAAGGAATTAATGCTATAGTAAACGTTATTATTGAAATGTGAACATACCTAATCTCTACCTCAATAGACTCTTAAATAGTTCAGAGGTTAGTCTAGGACCACATAGGAACTCAACCACAAGTTCAAAAAATAGCTAGAGTACTATTCTACAAAATTATTTAAATCCTAAGTATTTTTATTTTTTACCTCAACTTACTAGCCATAATAATTTCTACTTTAGGGACTGGCTGAGCACTGCAAGTGCCATTATTTCTGAAGGTTTCAACTTGTAAAACACATGTAGAGGAAAAACAGAGGGTACTGAAAGAAGTAAGACCTGTGCACAGCCTAAATAAATAAATAAATCTACTAGTTAAGATGGAAAACTCCAAAAAGAATAATTTGTAGTTCCCGTAGCTTAAAATAAAGTTGAGTTGTGTTATAGGAGGTGGGGATGGGGGTGGGGGTGGGGATCTGACCCAAAAGCCAAATTCATTTTTTACTCTGGGTTTGGCACTGTCTCTAGGACAACTTTCACAAAAGTGAGTTCTGCAATTCACCACTTCTGTGATATATTTCACAAAAATAGCATTCCAGAGTAAAATAAGTATTAAAGAAGAAAAAACTGCTTAATCTTGCTACAATATATCTAAAATACTATCATTCAACATGTAATAATTATGTAAGTTATTGGCAGATTTAAAATTTTTTTGTATGAACTCTTCAAAATCCAGTATGTACTTTAAATATGTATAAAAATATGTATGGGTATAAATGTATTTTTGCATGTGTTTGGTAATATTGCAATTCATATTACCTAAAAGTAATTCTTTAAATAAATGAATTAATGTAGAAAAAATTAAATTTATTGGGGTAACTGGTTAATAACAACAATTTTATAATATATCATCTGTATATTCCATTGTGTGCTCACCATCCAGAGTCTCCTTCCATCACTGTATATTTGACCCCTTATACATTCTTCATCCTCTCCAACCCTCCCTTTCCTCTGGTAACAACCATACTGTTGTCTATGTCTGTGAGTTTGTTTTCTAGCATTTCTTTTAAAAATTCAGTTTTAGGGACAGGAAGGGAGGGAGAAAAAGAGGTAGGGAAATACTGATGTGAGAGAGAACTATGAACCAGTAGTTGTTCACATGCACCCAGCCAGGGACTGAGTTTGAAGCCCAGGCATTTGCCCTGACCAGGAATTGAACCAGTGACCCTGCCCTTTGCAATAAGATGCCCAAATAACTGAGCCACACCAGTCAGAGCTCAAACAACATTCCTTATTCCATGGTTCTTCCTGGTGTTCTACAGCCTCTTGAAAACTGTACGAGGGAAAGACACTCTTTTAATGTCTCCAGAGAGGGCTCATTATGATCCAGTTAGCCTGGTGGACCAGGTGAGAAAACTACCTTTGGAGGAGGTGACAGTGGATGAGGGTCCTAGGGGAAGTCTTTTAAGGAAAGAGGGTGTTGTTCAGGGAAGTTTGTGGTGGAATAGCTAGCCTTGGAAATAAGAAACCTTTTCAGTTGGAAGGTATTAGTTACCTTTGGTTAACTTCAAAATAGGAGGAGAGAACCAAGTAGAATGAATATCAAATGTGTAAGTTTGACTGTAACTAGGAATGAACAAATGAACAAAGGCAAAGCATCCAGGACGGAGGCTAAGAATAATGAATAAATGTCAGTGGCCCCTTTTCTGAGGTGCCTGCTTATGAACCAAGGCAGACTAGACAGCTAGGAGAAGCCACACCAATCTGGCATCTCTACACTTTTGTGTATGGTAATTACCATCTGGGAGGCCTTTTTTTCTTTGCTATGTCTTTGCAAGTCCTACTTATTTGTTAACACTCAACTTCAATTCCCACCTTTGTGTAGCTTTTCCTGATTACCCTCATTTGCAAGAGATCTCTTCTTCCTTAGGACCCAGCTATCATGATGCTCACTTTCTTCCTTCTGTCCTTGTCATTTAGCAGTGATTTCCCTGTGTTGAAGTCTTGCCTTCTAGAGTGAAATCTGTTTGAACGTAGCCATTATGCCTGATGCTTCTTGGTATTTCCCAGCACCTGGCCTGGTGCCCCGTACATGGCTGTGTGCAATGAGTGCCAACTGATCAATAAGTAATTTATTCGATAGGGCAGACATTCTTTCTCTACCATCCTCTTCCCCACAAAAAGAACTTGCTTAAGGAGTTTCGCTAGAACAAATGACAGAAGTTCTCCATGTTCCCTCTGAGCAAAGGGGTCTAGTGCCGAGTTTAGGCTGTTCTGCCTCTCTTGCTTTAAAAAGACTTTCCCACGACAGACTCAGGACCAGAAGTTCTGTGCCATTAACACCACTACTGAGAGATGAGTGGGGAGAGGTGCAGCCAAGCATGCCAGCCTCTGAGCAGGTTCCCCTCTGCACTTTGTGCAGCAAGGTGGTTTGGTGTTTCCTTCCCAGCTCAACACACGGAGCATGCCCAGATTGGGTACTGACTGCGCTTTGGTGCAGGGTGTGGGCTTGCATCTCTGAATGGGTGGCCTGGGGCTGGGTGCACATGCCTATGCATATGAATGTGATGACTCTTTTAGTGGGAGGGGTGGACATCTGAGCATCTGAGTTTCTGTCTATGGCATGGATGCACCTCTGAGTTTGTGTGAAGGATGGTGGAGAGTTCTTATCCGCCCATGCATGTGTCACGTGGTTGTTAGCTACACTTGTGCCCATCTGTGTGTGAGTCTGTATGTGAGAGCACCACCATCTGAGTTTGTGCCTCGCTGGGTGGGTACATCAGTGTGTCTCACTTTCGAGTATGTATATATGGCCCTTCAAAGCGGCTCTCTAGCTGGGTCCTAAGAAAAACGGCTCCTTCTTGACCCCAGACCCTATCTTTGAAACAGATTCCTATGGTTTCACTGGCTCTTTCTCCTCTTTGAGGCACCTTCTGAGGGAAAGGGTGCTTTACTGAACCCCAAGAAAATCTTGTCTAGTCTGCAAGTAGGGTATGACATTTCCTAGCCCCTGGGTGCAGCTTCTTCAATAGTCAAGGATTTTGATGATTATTCAAAGGGACTAGAACAAGAACTCAACCACAAGCTATGGAGAGATAGAGTATAGAGAGGGTGGTGTTGGGGCAGGGGGGACTTCCACTTAGTATTTGTTCCCTTCCAAGAGCTTTAAAGCCAGAGGGGAAAGTTATAAATTACAGACTATGAGTATAACACCTCTAACATGTGTCATCTTAGACCAGGTGCAAGGCTGCACCTGAACTTCTGAGTTTCTTCCTACCTTGTTGCAAAAACATGCACATGTGCACATACACACATGCAGTCAGTTGTGAGGTGCATAGGACCAACCACAAGCTACAACTCCTGTGCTCTGAGAACTTCTGCCCCTTAGGCATCTGCTGCCTCTTCTTTTCTGCCCACCCCATATACCAAGTCACAGATCATCATGCAACGGCCCCTGCTGCAGGATAACTTGCATCTTTGGAGCTCCCGACAAATAAACTGCAGCCTCGTGGCTGGAACTCAGTAGATTCAGAAGCCTTCATCCACTGTCTGTTTCCAAGGGCACAAGACAAAGTTCATCTGGGGGCCCAGGGCCTGGATGAAGCTCCCTCTGGGAACTGTATGCTTCTGCCCAGAGTTGGATGACCACTGCACCCCGGGTGGCACTCTATCCCTAGGGCCAGTCATTAGGATGACTTCCAAAAGCAGCAGGTCATTTGCCTCCAAACCCGCCTCGCTAACAAAAAGTGATGGCAGGAGTGTAAATTGGTATTTTGTCTGGGAAAGGTAATTTGGTAATATCTTTTAAATTTGGGAAAGTAGATGCCTTATGATATAGTGATTCTATTTGTAGGAATTTGTTTTGCAAATCTACTGCACACATGTGAAATGACATGTGAACAAGTCATTACTAATAAGCGGAACATCACTTGTTAGTAAAGATTGGGAGAATATTAGATATCCATTAGTAGCCAACCAGTTTCATAGATTATGGTAAATCCATATATTGGAATATTAAAAATGGGAAGCTTTTGTGTATTGGTGTGAAAGGGTCACAAATACAGAATGTTAAAATAATTAGGATGCAGAACAGTGGGTACATTGACTACTATTCGTGTAGAAAAGAAAGAACAAAAGCACATGTATTTGTATTGACATATATATATATATATATATATATATATATATATTTACTTATTTAAAAAGATTGTATTCATTACTTTTAGAGAGAAGGACAGGGAGGGGGGAAGAAAGGGAGAGAAGCATCAATGTATAGTTAGTTGCCTTTCACCTGCCTCCAGCTACAGACCTGGCTGGAGACCTGGCTTGCAACCTGGTTATGTGCCCTTGCTGGGAATCAAACCAGCAACTTTTGGGTTCACAGGCGGCCACCTATCCACTGAGCCACCAGGGCCTATATTGACTTATTGATATATAAAATATTACTGGAAGGATAAACAACAGAGTAATGGTGGTTACCTGCGTGGACATACAAATTGGGATGAAGACATCTTGTATCTTTTGCATGCATTTTGTATAGTTTGGTGGTTGAAAAATGTGAGTGCATTACCTATTTAAAAGACTAAATTTAAAAGGAAACCAAACTGGCAAAAGGAGGAGCCTTTCATCCTGTCTTCAGTGTGGGCTGGGAGAGGGCCAGGCAGAGAATTTGAGGAGAAATGCCCCACTCCTGCAAGCTTGGAAAAGCGTCCACTAACAGAGGTCTGCAATTCCTCTTCTCAGTCTCCTGTGGTTATTGGCATCACCATTCTCCAAACTCAGGTGCACTTATGTGGTTAGGGAAACCTTTTTTTTTTTTTTTTTAATGTAAACATTTTCACACACTTCTTCAGAATAACAAGGTCAACCTTTAAAACAACCTTTAAAATTGCTTGACTTCCCCCACCAATCCTGATGTCCTGGGGAAAAATCGCTGAATGGCATGTATTTGTTTTGAAGATTACTCTTTAAGAATCTTATGACACCCCTTTGAAATAACTGGCAACACTCTGGGTGTTGCAAAAACAACTTGGGAGTGATTGCCTTGATGATCAGCAAGAGGGCCCGCCAAGATTCAGGCCAAGTGGGGCCTCCACTGCTCAAACCTGGGTCCAGTGCTGGGCTGAGCCCCTTCACCTCCACCCACTAGGCATTTCCTTGGAGCCCAAGGCCTGCTTGGGGTACCACATGGGCACAGAATCACTGGCTTAGGAGCCACTGACAAACCCAGCTCATGGGTGAGTTGCTGGGAGATGAAATGGGCTCTTTTTCCTCAGGGATAATTTTAGGTCCTCGCTTCCCCTCCAGGCTTTCCAACGCTCAACCTCTGGCTCAACCTCCCAGAGGGATTGCTTAGATCAGTGACTACACAGAGTTCTTTTGAAATATAGAGCTCTTCAAAAGGGACCTGCGACCTGGGAGGGCATGGCCCCGGAGGCATTTTCCATGATAATTTTTCCCCTTTGTTGTCCTGTTGTTTCAAGGGATGAAGCAAGACAGCCCAAGTCAGGTTCTGATAGGACTTAATAAAGGTATCCTGTCTTCCTGGCCCTGACCTTGAACCCAGGGGCTAATTTTCCAGCCTCACCTCCCCACACCCCATTTCAGGGGAACTGGCTTAGAGATTGAACTAGTTTTGCTGTCAAACCTGCTGTAAGTCTGGGTGAGGGTGGGGGACCGGGAAGAAGCTCTGGGCTCCCTCAGGTGAAGAGAGCCTCTAATGGGACTGTATAAGAGACTTCCAGTGCTTCGGAATCAGAATACCAGGCCTCTCATTCCATGCACTCCAATGTGCCACGTGTGAATTCCTCAGCTCAATGTCTTCTACTTTTTTAAAGTTCATGACTCAAATCTTCAAGAGAATAGTGAACATGTTCCCATTGGAATGGTGATGATAGAAGATTTGTGGACAGTTAGGGTGATGTAGATAAGCCTCAACTTTAAACCAATTCATTCATTTCTCTCTCTTTTTAAAAAGATTTTATTTATTGTTTTTTAGAGAGAGGCAGAGAGGGAGAGAGACACCAATGTATGGTTGCCTTTCACCTGCCTCCAGCTACAGACCTGGCTGGTGACCTGGCTTGCAACCTGGCTTTGTGCCCTGGCTGGGAATCGAACCAGTGACCTTTGGGTTCACAGGCCGATGCCTTATCCACTGTGCCACCAGCCAGAGCCCAATTCATTCATTTCTAACATGTCTTTACAGCAGAAGATTTAAAATTTTTGTTTAAAGATTGTACTTATTTTTACTTTTAAAATGATTTTACTTATTTATTTTTAGAAAGAGGGGAGGGGAGGGAGACAGGGAGAGAAACATCGATGTGTGATGTTTGCCTCTGGGATGGGCCCTGACTGGGGAACTTGCAACCCAGGCATGTGCTCTGACCTGGGCATCCAATGGGCGACTTTTGGCTAGTACTCGGTAGGTACTAGCGCAACCAACTGATCCACACCGGTCAGGGCACAGCATGAGGTTTTTCAGGGAAAGGGCCCATCTAGAAAATTTCACTTTTTCACAAAGATGGCACCCAAAGTGAAGAGGGAAACCCCTGCCTTTGCCAAAGCTGAAGCCAAGGCAAAGGCTTTGATGGCAAAGAAAGCAGTGCTGAAAGGCATCCACAGCCACAAAATAAAAAAGAACAGCCACACATCACCCACCTTCCAGAGGCCTAAGACTGTGGCTCCAAAGGCTGCCTGAAAATCCTTGGAAGAGCACCCCAGGAGAAACTAGCTTGATCACTGTGCTATCACCAAGTTTCCCCCTGACCACCATGAAGACAAATAGAAGACAAGGAGAGGCTTGCGTTCACTGTGATGTCAAGGTCAACAGGCACCAGATCCAACAGGCTGTGAAGAAGCTCTATGACATCCACCGCATGAGCAAAGTCAACACCCTGATCAGGCCTGATGGAGAGAAGAAGGCATACGTTAACCTGGCTCCTGACTATGATGCTGTGGATGTTGCCAACAACATTGGGATAATGAATCCAGCAGGCCCTCCTATTAAAAAAAAAAAAAAAAAAGAAGGAAAAGAAAATATCAAGGTGGAAAGGTGTGTGGAAAAGGCCATGTGAACTGGGGTAGATGGAGAAATGGAAACTCTCTGCAAGCCAGGCTTCCTAAGGCCAAATGGAAATTCAAATGGAAGGGCAATGATAAAGCGTCCTGAAAAACAGCGACTTCCCCAGTGGCTGAGGCTGGTGGGCAGGACGGAGTAGTGGAGGGACAGGGAGGGTAAGTGGAATAGAGGGAAAGGGGACAAATTTCACTGGCATGACCTCTTGGGAGAGGAGAGGATATGGATTGCCCTCTATTACTTAACTTACTGTATCTTAGGGACGGGCACCCGGGTAGCTGAGGGGCCACCGTGGATGGAAACGGTTCCCTTTCCCCGGACAAGGCAAGCGGGGAGGCCAGGAAACCGGATCTGACCAATGCTTCCCGTAGCGTGGGAACTGGTTACGGCTGGAGGGGCACATCGTGGCAGGTAGTCAGGGCCTCCCTACTCCAGGTTTGGCTAAAGGGACATTTGCACATCCCTCTTGTTCCCCTCCCTACCCTCCAATTCCGCTCGCGATGCGGAGCCTCGAGACTGTTCGCCACTGCGCCTTTAAGGGCGGTCACTCCTCCGCCCCGCGGCGGTGGCACCAAGTGGGGGTGGGGTGGGGGGGATAGAGTAGGCTAAGTTTTTTCTCCCGGTCTACCAGGGAAGATGGCCCAGGCCTGGGAGAGCGCTCCCACGCCCCGCTGCCCCCTCCCCGGAGCGTGAGCCGGGAGCTCCCTTCCCTCTTTTCCTCCCGCCTCAAGCACGACGCGGGGATGTCTCCACGGCTGGACGGGAACAGCTCTCTGGCCTCCTGGCCGTATGCCCCCACCCTGGCGCCCAATACTGCCAACACGAGTGGGCTGTCAGGGGTGCCGTGGGCAGTGGCACTGGCGGGGGCGCTGTTAACTCTGGCAGTGCTGGCCACCGTGGGAGGCAACCTGTTGGTAATCGTGGCGATCGTCCGGACGCAGAGACTTCAGACCACGACCAACGTGTTCGTGACTTCTCTGGCCGCAGCCGACCTGGTGGTAGGACTCCTAGTAGTGCCGCTGGGGGCCACCTTGGCGCTGACTGGCCACTGGCCCCTGGGCGCCACTAGTTGCGAGCTGTGGACTTCGGTGGACGTGCTGTGCGTTACCGCCAGCATCGAAACCCTGTGCGCTCTGGCAGTGGACAGATACCTGGCGGTGACCAACCCGCTGCGCTACTGCGCGCTGGTCACCAAACGCCGAGCCCGGGCAGCTGTGGTCTTCGTGTGGGTTGTGTCTGCCGCGGTGTCATTTGCGCCCATCATGAGCAAATGGTGGCGTGTAGGGGCGGACGCTGAGGCGCAGCGATGCCACTCCAACCCGCGCTGCTGCGCCTTCGCCTCCAACTTGCCCTACGCGCTGCTTTCCTCCTCCGTCTCCTTCTACGTTCCGCTGCTTGTCATGCTCTTCGTCTACGCGCGAGTTTTCGTGGTGGCTACGCGCCAGCTGCGCTTGCTGCGCCGGGAGCTGGGCCGCTTCCCCGCAGAGGCGTCTCCGCCGGCTTCGTCTCGATCTCCGTCCCCTGCAGTGCCCTCCTACGGTCACAGGCCGACGCGCCTCCTGCCTCCCCGGGAACAACGGGCCCTGCGCACCTTGGGTCTTATTATGGGTACCTTCACTCTTTGCTGGTTGCCCTTCTTTGTGACCAACGTGGTGCGCGCCCTCGGGGGCCCCTCTCTGGTTCCCAGTTGGGCTTTCCTCGCCCTTAACTGGCTGGGCTATGCCAACTCTGCCTTCAACCCGCTCATCTACTGCCGCAGCCCCGACTTTCGCTGCGCCTTCCGCCGCCTGCTGCGCCTCCGCCGGCCCGAGGGGCCGCCCGCCGCCGGGTCCCCTTCGCGCACCTCTGCGGCCCCGACCAGTTCCGTGGAGTCTCGGCAGTGCCCACCGGTCGACGGGTAGGTAATGGAGGCACAGGGGCTGACAGCGCAGGATCAGGAGGCATTCGGTGTCTCCTCTGGTCAATTTTTTTTTTTTTTTTTTTGAGTTTGAGTTTGAGTTTGAGGTTTGGTAGGAGCAGGTGGAGCTGGGGAGGAGACTCTGCCTTGAAAGAAGCGGGGACGAGGATTGGGGAACCAAAATGGAAACCACGGTCCATTCTTTTCGCGAGGCCGACGCGCCCGGCGCTGGACTGAAACAGAGGCGGGGCGGGTTGTCCTTCACCCCGGCGTCCAGGTGTGCGGCAGGAAAGTGCTGCTGTGCCCGAGGCCTCTGGCTTGCCTGATCTGTTCGTTTTGAGTTTCTAGCTCAGTTCTATGGCCACGAGGATTTCGTGCCACCACTGGGGCTGGCTTTGGCCCGCAGAAACGATTGGAGGCTCTCCCAAGTCCTTGGCTCAGTTCTGGTTTCTTTGAAAGGTTTGTTGGCTACGAAGGGGAGAATCCACTTAGGGTACGAAGGACAGAGGAAAGTGAGGACCCAGCAACTGGGTGGAACCCCGATGCTTTTGTACAATTACGTGTTTTCCAGGGGCCCTGACCTCCGCCCTTTCCCCTAGTTCCCTGTCCCCACTCTGTGCACCCCACCTCAAGATTTGGTATCTTCATTTTTTCCACCCCAGGGCTTCCTGGGGAATTTCTTAGGCCTTGAAGGACAAGAAACGGCAGCTCCGTTGACTCCGAACTCTTGGAAAGCTCTGGACTCCGTTTAGAATGAGCCCCGTGGAGCTTCCCAGCTGGAAAACTCTGCGCTCCGGCACCTGATGACTGGGCCACCCGAGGGGGAGGTGCGGGCTGATTGGGGAGGAGAGTCCTTACCAAACAGGTTTTCACCATCCTCTCTCTTTCGGAGAGAAGCTTTCTAAACCCCATCCCTGGACTTCAATACCTCAGGGCTGGACAGTCCGCCTGCCTGTGCCCAGCTGCCCTCTCGGAGCAGCGGCCGAGCCTGGGCGGGACACTTTGCCCGCTTGTGTGCTTGTGCTAGGACAGAGAGAGCACCCCTCATTCTGTTCCTTCGTCACCGCACGCCCCTCCCCAGACCCGATCAACCGCTGTGTTCCTCAGCTCAGGCTAAGAGCAAGAAGCTAAACAAGGTCAAGGTTTGGGATTTTCGTCCCTGGCTCCCTCACCACAGTTCTTGAAGCACCAGCCTCACTTTCGACGTGGGACAGCTCTGATCTACCTCACAATAGT
>PVIW01004274.1:0-67347 GCA_004026585.1 Noctilio leporinus
GGGATCAACTGGTTGCTTCCTGTACCTGTGGGGAACGAACCTGCAACCTAGGTATGTGCCCTATCTGGGAATCGAATCCACAACCTTTTGGTGAATAGGATGACATCCAACCAACTGAACAACCCAGCCAGGGCTAAACATACCTTCCTAATGAAATACAGTAAAGATTGGGGTAGGGGTAAGTAATTTATCATTTTCTCTCTTAAGAAACTAAGGGACCACCAGTTCTCATGGACTCGTACTGGTTCATATTTCTTTCCTCCTAAACACCTAGCTGAGATCAGATCAATGTACAATGGGTGATCAGGGTGATGAAGGGAAGGAGATGGATCTGAACAATTTTGAAGTCTGGAGCACTATTTAGGGGAATGGATTAGGACTGTGTGAGACTATAATGGAAAATTTAGATGGTTTTGTGGGCAATAAGAACCTAGTCACAGATAGATAGAAAACAGGAAAGGAGGCAAGGAAATGTAACCAAATTTACTACACATAAATTACGGAATGAAAAGGAGTAGTTGTGGACCTACATCTCCATGCAAATCTACAATTATCTCACAATAAAAATTTTACAACTATATAGGGGAGGAAAGTGAACAGATGAACTGCTCTATACACATATACAAATACTATACATAGCTCTGTACACTCAACAATAACAACAAAATAATATAAAGACTGGTGAACTATAATAAGGTCTTTAGTTTTGTTAATATTATTTTCTCAATATCCATTTCCTGTTAGAAAATGTACAATAGGTATGTAAGATGTTATCAACGGGGAAACTGTGTGGAAGACACACAGGAATGCTATGTATCGTTAAAAAAACTTTACAAGTTCGATTATTTCACATGAAATCAAATCTTTTGTTTAAAAAATATTAACAACCTGCGTTTAGGACAGTGATACAAAGAGGTTTTTCTCAAAATTCTTATTATTCTTATAATGAATAGAAAGAACACAGTAGAAAGTGTCAAGAGAGACCTGAATTCTAAGCACAATCCACCTACCAACAAATTATACTTGTATGATCTTGCAGAAGTCACTAATCATTCTTAACCTTGGTTTCCTTATCTAAAAACAAGGGATAACCATGCTTCTTTAATCTGAGACGGAAAACCATGTACAATAAAAGGATAGATAAAAACAAAACAAAACATTTGGATTGGTGGTAGGGAAGTTGGGGGAACATACACTTTATGGGGGAAGCCTGAAGTTTCCCAGCTCACAAATGCTTGGGCAAAAATATCGCTTGATGTGAGCTTAGCAGCTCACACACACATGCTTGTCTAAGTTACTTCAAGAGACAGAACTCATCGAGCATTTTCAGGTCTGGGTGGTGCCATCTTTATACTAATAAAGATTGGGCTGTTAAAATTAAGCAATGGGTTCACAGACTTTTATCAGTTAAATGTGTAGAAAGCTTCCTTAATCTACCAACTATTCAGCTTCTTCAGAGTTATTCAACACTGAATCTTTTATCTGTCACTTTCCTAGACCCTCCTTCCAAACAGCCTACAAAAGCCTCACTCAACATGACAAGAATGAGATATCGTCTCCATCCCAAGTGATTTTTCTTTTACCTACAAAATGTAGATGACAAGCAACATGTTATTGGAAGATCACGTTTGACAACAGCAAACAAATGCCAAGTGCCTATGGTATAAATCTTTGTTGCTTAACAAGGCAATTTGCTCCTGTCTTCAAAATATTGCCAGAATTTAAATTTTAGCCCATTGTAGCACTGAAGGAAGTTTTCCAAACTAAAGCTCCCTTACAGGCTGCCAAAAATGTGTTCCAAGTTGTTTGCCTTACCTTTTACGACAAGCATTTCAGGACAGATAATGCTAAAGGCAGGCTCAGGCTCAGGTGCTCATGACTCTGATGTCCTGAGGACAGGAACTCCAAAAGCAGGAGAGCAGGCCTTACGATGAGCTATGCGACAGTGCACCACATGCACAGGTAGGTCAGGTAAGTGTTAACTGATACTGATCAAGTTGCCAAGTTTTGTGAGCAACTCTGTATATTTTAGGAGGAGCCTGAGGCACCCCTTGCTGCAGAGGCACCACGCCTGTTGGATGGGGCACAAACTGCACAGAGGTCTTCCAGACAGGCAACTGAGGACCTCTACATAGACGGCTTGTTTTGGACATGTAGGGTCTGAAGTGCCTCCTCCAGGCCTTTCCAGAATGCTAAGAAAAAAACAGGGGGAGGATCTGACTCAAGAACCAAATTCATTTTTTTACTATGGGTTTGGCACTGTCTCTATGACAACTTTCACAAAAGTGAGTTCTGTAATACACCATTTCTGTGATATATTTCACAAAAATAGCATTTCAGAGTAAAATAACTATTAAAAAAGAAAAACAATGCTTAATCTTGTTACAATGTATCTGAAATACTATCATTTAACATGTAATAATTATGTAAGCTATTGGTTACTTTAATTTTTTTGTATTAACTCTTCAAAATCCAGTATGTACTTTAAATATGTGTAAAAATATGGGTGTAAATGTATTTTTGCATGTGTTGGGTAATATCGCAATTCTCATTACTTAAAAGAGTAATTCTTTAAACAAACGAATTAACGTAGGCATTGTGGAATAATGAAAAGAAAACTTTGTATTAATATGATTTGAGAAGCTGACAGAAGGTAGTAAATAAATGGTGAATTGTCTGGATGTGAAAGGGGGAAAAAAGTACACATTGGTGGTTACAGAATAGACAGGGGGATGTTAAAAACAAAAAACAAAAGTGTTCTTACCTCCCTCCTTGAACCCATGTCACCCATTCTGACTGAGAAAGGCCTTACCGTATAATTGGGGTTTCCTGGCTGGATACGTAGCTCAGCCAAGATCCAAATGCCATTGGTGAGCTTCAGGGACTGGTACAACATGTCCTGCCCTTCCACATTTCTCTTGGCAATAGTATAAACGTTGTTGTTTTGCAACTTGCTGGAAACAGTATCTAGAAACACAGATTCAAAACATCAAACAAATGCTTACTCTTTTCTGTCATCCCAATGGCAGCATGTGCTGAAATCCTGACGAGTACCACTCCATAGTCACACTTCAGGAAGCCCTTCTCCCAGAACAGCAACGGGTGAGGAAGAGGCTCTTGAAGTGCCTGCCTGTCACATTCCACAACAGCAAAGGAGTAAACGCAACTAAGCATTAGGGTAACACCCGAGGGGATTATGGTGAATCAAAGGGGATGGTGATCTTAAACTGGGCACCGGACAGGTTATACATGTTCTGAAGAGGACAAAGACAGATATGAGCTTATAGTTATGCCACAGCAAATTACAGACTGATGATCATATCCACAACACTACTGCCAGATCAGAAAACTGCCCACAGTTGCAGAAATCCTTCAAGTCAAATTTATTAACTTGGATATTAAAGTCTTGTTTTGTTTTAAAAAGCAGGCAAATGATTTCTAAAGCCTGTATGGAATACCATGTCTTCAAATTAATCATGAAAGACTAAAATTGTACAAAGATGATTAAATATTTCAAGGCTCTGTAACCCCAGTGGCTGCTGCTGACTATAGTGGGGGCCTTTGGTCACCAACCCAGGTAAGAACACGCGGGGTTTGGGGCCTTCCTTGTGACTACAGTATCAAAGAGACACGACATTCTAGAATTAAAGGTCATCTCTCTTTCCTTCTCTTACTGCTCATGAGAGATGTTGCAGCATCAAAGAGAAACCTGGAGATGATGAACACTGCTTCTTTGTTGATAGTTTATTATGTTCATTTCTGATGAGAATTCACATTACTCATGCCAACTTTAGGAACTAAATTCTTTCCATGTAAACACCTGTCATATTCCACTGCGTTCTCTAGGAAAGGGTTGCCATGATGGATAGTCTCTCTGCCTGCAGAGACAGTAAGCATTCTGAGCACAGGGATCCAGTCGTTTTTCACCACCATGCTTCCCACAGGTTTTGGCACACAATGGATACCTGCCATCAATATCTGTGAATGAGCCTCAGGTGCCAGAGATGCTGCTCTGCATGCAGTACCATAGGCACTAAAAACCATCCACTTAGGTTTTGAAGGTGGTTCTTGCCCTGACATCTCTCTCCCACGTTCAGATCAGCGAAAGCTCAGGGAAGAAGACCCTAAAGTCCACTCATTAAACATTTGCCCTACACTTAGTTATTACCTACCTTTTTCTCTTTTAATTCTAAAAAAGGTTTTCATTAATAATAAGCAGAGTACTTACAATTCAAGAACTGGCTCTCTGAAGAGACAAAAGGTCTATTTTATGGTAATTATTAGTCATATGCAATACTGTTGAAGGAGAGCACACTGCTTTTTACTCACCTTCGGGGGGTCAGGCAGTTTTGGTTGTCACCTGGGTTCTCAGAATGAAGGGCTCTAGCAGCCCAGACGAGGTCATTAGGCAATGTTTCAAGCTGGAGTTTGGCTAAAACCATTTTTTTCCAAATTGAATTTATTAGGGTGACATTGGTTAATAAAATGATAGAGGTTTCACCCTGGCTGGTAGCACAGTGGATAAGGCGCCAGCCTGCGAACCCAAAGGTCGCAGGTTCGATTCCCCAGCCAGGGCATATAATCAGGTTGCAAACCAGGTCTCCAGTCAGGTCTGTGGCTGGAGGCAGGTGAAAGGCAACCATACATTGATGTCTCTCTCCCTCTCTGCCTCTCTCCCTTCCCCCCTTTCTAAAAATAATGAAATAAAATCTTTAAAAAAAAATGATAGAGGTTTCAGGTGTACAGTTCTTTAATACATCAACTGTATGTTGCATTGCATATTCATTACCCATAGTCAAGTCTCCATCCATCACCTGGCTAATAACTTTCGGCAGGATTGTCTGTAACACATGAGGGCTTGCTTTAAAGTAAAGCCATTCCTAACTTTCAGGGCTCTTGCCTATTCTCAAGGATGGGGAGAACTCACAGTAGGAGCCTTTACTGAAGAGCCACCTGGTTGCACAGGCACAAGCATGTTCTAGACATGTCTATTGCAAGGCCCAGATTCCTAAAGACATCTCATGATCTACCACTTATGTAAGAGAGGACAGACACCACAAGCACCCTTATCATATATACTTTTTTATTTAGATTGGATTAACGTCTAAGGTTTGAGAAGAGAGTTTCTTCTTCAAAAGAAACGGAAAAGCAAAAGCAAAAGCTCAAATGCTAGGGTGGTAAATCCTTTAAGCCTGTAACTTCCACTTGCCCTCAGAGTGTTACCACCATCTGTCAAATGTCTACTCTGGCACAGAAAAGCTATTTAAAGTGTTGGTGCTATTGTGATTAGGGCAGATCAGCTGGAAAGGATGGTATTTTTGGCTTTCAGCTAGACACACGGTGTTGAATCAGAAGGCTCTAAACTTGGAAATGTCCATGTTAATAGAGCCTTCAAAAATGGAAGAAAATGTAAAGGCCAGAGCATTCCAGACCTTGGGGTAAAAGCAGAGGAAAAAGATTAGTTGCAGGAAATGGTCTTGCAAGATTAGCAGTGAAAATGATGGCCTGGGGCTCCTGGAGAACACATAGTAGATGGTTTTCCCACCGCTCCACATGCTGTATCTTTGAAAAACCCATTCCTTGGTGTTTGGAGCACCCAAAGCAAGGAGAAACTGGCATGAGGCCATGGCAGAATTGATCAAAATGGAATCTGCTCTGAAAAAATGTTCCAGGCTACACCAGAGGATATAACTCCATTGGGAGAAAGGCCAGATACTTCTTTGGTAAGATCACGAATGTACATCACGGTGCAATAGGGTTCACAATTCTAATCTGGAAGCAGGGGGAGCTTTTCTATTATTTTGGCAGGCCAGACTAAAGCCCTCAGTTATCTAAACTACTACTACTGCTACTGCTGCTGCTGCTGCTGTTGCTGCCACTGCTGCTGCTACTACTACTACTACTATTACTATTACTTCTTCGTCATCTTTTTTTAAAAGAAATTATTTATTTATTTATTTATTTATTTATTATTTTTAGAGAGGGGAAGGGAGAGAGGCAGAGAGGTAGAGTGACATCAACGTATGGTTGCCTTTCACCTGCCTCCAGCTATGGACCTGGCTGGGGATCTTTGGGATCTCTGGGGTCGCAGGCCAGCTCCTTATGTACTGTGCCACCTGCCAGGGTTCTTTTTTTTTTTTTTTTTAAAAAAAGCATGTCCCTATCATACAGGATGTCAGTAACCTGACCATCTTCTAATTAGCCTCGTCTTTCACTGTGTCTCAATTCACTGTGTCTCTATAAGTCAACGTTTCCCAGACTGTGTTCAATCAAATGTTCAAGGATTATTTGTATTTTAAAAGATGTTAACGATAAGCACTTTGTAATTTAAATTCCAGTCAACGTTGATCCAAACAGGTTTCCTCAAGGTAAGACTTCTCAGCTTTTAGTGTGCTAATGTACAATTGCAACTTCCAAGAGAAGTACATCATGCACCATATTTTTCAACTTTAACTGACTACAGAATAAGTGTTCTCAGAAGCATAATATATGAAATGCTGTCATAGGACCAACTACCACAAGGGTAACTATAATGAAGAGCTTTGGTCTTTTCCAAGCTGGGTACAGAGGCTGCTTCTTTTAATAGGACCCATGCTGGTTCTCACCATTAGTAGTCACTGTGGACCTGACAGCTTCCTGAAGCACGGCTTATTATTCTGTGGAAAGTTGTCCAACCTCCCACACTCATCAAATGAGATTTGTGGTAAATGACCAGTGACCCTCAGAGAGGAGGAGAGATAGCACTGTCATCTATGTGGAATATAATGCAAAAACAGTTCAGTTTGAGTTTTGTTTTTTTTTTTAAACACAGCAAAAACTCAATAGTTTTGTTTAATGAACATATAACCTGTCATGGTGAGAAACCTAGAACAAGAATATGTTATAAAGAAGGCATATATACAAGTGTACACACACACACACGTATGTGTACATATATATGGTACTTCTGAAGAAAATCAACTAACTAGTTATTACAAGAGAAATCATAGACAACTTATCTCCTCAAATACCTCTCCAAGGGCTTAGGAGAAGCCCTGTAAGAAAAGATTTGTCTGAATATAGGATGAATATGTCATAGAACCCAAAATGCTAAAATTAAAGAGAAAGAACAAGAAGATAGGTTTTGTCCTCTCTTCCTCTGTACCTGCCACACTGCCTTTCTCTCAGTGCTATGCCTGGGCTGTATGGGATGGATGGCAGCATATGGAAAGCACTTAGGAGAACTACCAATATACGGAGGGGGAAGCAATGGATAAATGAAGAAAAGGCAGTATGGACAAAGCACCAAATCTCACTTTCATTCAAACTTAAAAAACTTATAACCCCCCCTCCCCCCGCGTCCCCCCAACAGACTTGCACAAAGATGGGACTCTGAGCAGGTTAGGGCTCCTTCCCTTCATGAGGAACACTTGAGTGAAACCAACCACCAGGGGCTGATAGCTGCAAATGTTTCTCCTCTTGCTTGCCTCTTTGATGTTCTATTAGAGCAACAAAAATAACTACAAATGGGTCTGGAGCTGTTAATGGTGATTAAAGAGGTATCATAATAAACACTGACACAAGGCAAGAAAGAAGATAAAGGTTACCAACTAGTCTTTAATCAACTACAATGTATGCTTATTTAATAACAACCACAAGATTTTAAATAAGGATATCACAGTCACTTTTCCTCTAATACTGAAGGTAGATAGGAAGAACAGTCCTTTGAATTCTAGGGAAAGTGCATATCCTATAATACCACTTCAATTACTTAATGCTTTTTAGGATGTTCAAGTAACTTGGCTGACACATGTTCAACTACTCAACCGAGAAGATGGAACCATTCTAGTTTGTTTCTTAAATCTGCTGGCTTGTAAGTAATCTTGTACCTACATCAAAACATCCAAGTTCTTAGAGAAGTTTGCAAAGTAATATATCTACCACATAACCATTAGAAACAAGGAAGATGTAAAGAGACGAGGTAAATAAAGACAAAAATTTCAATGATCTAATTTGGCTTACTGAGTTAAAAATGAAGAGTCATTACTCACCAGCATTTAAATGACATTCCTTAATCTGAAACTGAAGTTCATTTTCATTGGGAATATCCTTCCATGTTGCAAGGAAGACCTGGCGCTCTGTGTGGGGGAACAAGAGGGAAAGGCCCATATATACAACCTGTCAATTCTCTGATTCCTGATTTCTTGTGCCATTTCTCCTTCGGAGTGCTGATTCTTGCAATAGCAACACAATCAGGACTACTGTGGGCCTGGAGTTGATTTTTGGCTATGCAGAGGTACTATATTCCAGGTCAACTAATCCCTCATCAGAAGCACCGAAAAAGAGTTTACATCTAGGGTTTAGTTTCAGCTCTAATGTTTTCCTATTTGGTGACTCTGGGTAAGTTTGTAACCCTTCTGATCCTTAATTCACCATATATAATTACATCTGCCCTGCTTACCTGAAAAGCCACTGTAAGAATCAAATCAATTAAGTGCCAATACAATTTAATATGAACCACTATATGCTAGATTTCTTAGATGATGGTTTCATAAGGGAAGAGAAAAATGTCAACGTCAATAGCCACATAGGGAATATTAATGGTTTATTATAAATTACTGTAATTATAATGCAAAAGTGTTAAATAATGAGAGAATTACCAAAATAAGACAAACACAAATGAACAAATGCTGAAAAATGATGCTGACAAACTTGTTCAACACAGGATTGCCATAAACCCTCAATTTGTGATAAAAAACACAGTATCTGTGAAGTGCAATAAAACAAGGTATGCCTGTACTCTGTGTGCTGGGGTGAGGGGGTTATTCAGAAAACTGGCATTGTGATTTAGAGACCAACAGCAAAACAAAACCACTGTGACTCAGGTGAATAATAAGCAATTATTAGAGCTTCTGAATAACAGTCTTACCTATCCCATTTTTTAAAACCTCAAAATAACCTGTACTTCTAGCTGTGTTCTGCCTAACGTTCAGAGGAAGGGCAAAGGTATATTGGGCAGGACTGGAGGACATACTCACCCATTTTGCCATCTTCTACAAAAAGCACATTGAGTGGGATGAGGCAGCTGAAGTAGAAGACATCAATATTGTTTTTCACAGCCACCTGCCAGGAAAAAGCAAGGAAAAATGAAGACATCGTAGGAAGCCAGGTAAAAGAAAAAGAACAGTTATGTGTCTTGAAATATATCACCCTATTTCCTCTCCCCTTTATAGTGCAGGACTCCCCGAATCCTACATTGCAAAGCATATTCTTACTCATTCCCGTCAACAGTTCTGTGACGACCTGCAACCTCTCTCTAGGAGGAATAAATTCAAGGCCTAAGTTTCGACCCAGAATATTCTACTCAGTTATTTTTGTTTCTATAGTTATTAATAGTAGCTGCTGCTATCACTTACTAAGTAGCTATTAATGAGATGATTTCTAATCCTTATTATTACTACCCAAACAAAGTAGGTGTCACTCTCCTCCCATTTTCCTGAAGAGGAACTGAGGGTTCAGGAAGATCCAGGGTCACACAGAAATATCAGGATCAAATCTCATTTGACCCTAAAACTTGACTTTCTCCTACTCCACCATAACTGATCATACTGCTGCTTATCTTTTTAAATTTATTTTATTATTTTTTAAAGATTTTATTTATTATTTCCAGAGAGAAGGGAAGGGAAAGAGGCAGAGAGGGAGAGAGACATCGATGTATGGTTGCCTTTCACCTGCCTCCAGCTACAGAGCTGGCTGGAGACCTGGCTTGCAACCTGGTTATGTGCCCTGGCTGGGGAATTGAACCAGCAACCTTTGGGTTTGCAGGCCAGCACCTTACCCACTGTGCTACCAGCCAGGGCTTATCATTTTTTAGATGCTGGTTTTAAAGTTGTTTCTTTTATAAAGTATTATTTCCTAAGTCCTATAGTCAGAAAAAACGTATGGGTCAAACACTGGTAAATCTGATGACTATAAGAAGGAAAAGCCTTGGAGCAAAGAGATGAGTTTTCTTCTCAAAGAACAAGCTTCTGATTTAGGTAGGCTGTAATTCTACCATATCCCATTCAATTCAAAGTATGCTGTTTATATCTTTTAAAAAGCTACAATAAGTGTTTTTATTCAGGCAGATTCCACTGAGGCAGGTTCTAAGAACCACATACTGTAAGAAGGGAGAGTAGGAGGAGAATTGCTTAACCACCACTTCCCACTGGTTTCTGTCACCAGTGACTTTCCTATTTATGCTCTTGGCACTGCAGGAAAACATTTCTCTGGGCAAGTTCTATAATCAGTACCTATGCCCATTTCTTTCATTCTGTTTGAAGAACACTTCTTGGGGAGACAAATGCCCACACTTCAACAGCATACTTATCTCTTCATCAAAAATCTGGTTATGAGCTCCTCACTTTAAATAGTACCTTTATTTCCTTCTCCATGATTTGGTTACACCTACTCGACAATCTTTCTGTTCTTGTCCCAGAAGAATCCATCAAATTACTTTCCTTGTAACTTGTGCTTTCTAACTCTCAATTAGCAACCTTCCAGGAGTTTCTGACCTGTATCCCACATTCTGATGCTCGAAATGCTAAGACAGCAGGACCCTCAACAAGCTTGAGTAGGGAATGTAAACAGAGAAATTAACCCCAAGAAAAGAGGGGCTTTATACATCTTACATGTACTAGACCACCACTCCACAAAGAATGGGCTTCTGGGAAAGAGGCATTTTCTAATTAATGTGGTACTTACCAGTAAGAGAAGAACTAATTTCAAATTAGGGCCCTAAGAGAATAGGAGTGCCAGGCTCTATAAAGGGTATTTAGAAGTGAAAACTGAGGTGGTGTAGGTGTGACAGTGTGGTTACATAAAGGTCTTATGTGAAATGCAAACAATTACCTACCGTCACTTCAAATATAAAGCCATCACATTTCACCTAGTATTTATTAATGTTTACTATGTCCTAATCATTTGAGATATAAAGAATACAGAAAATACAATCCTTGTCCTCCAAGGGATAATATTGGTGGTACTTAACCAAAGTTTACATACCTTTCTACCATTCTGCCTTAGGGACCCTTTTAATACATAGATGAAAGCCATAGGCCCTTGTTCTGAAAAATGTATGTGCCACATTGTGACATACAATTTCAGGGTGTCAGGACGCTCTGAAAACTCTTCCTGGGCTTCTGTTCCAGAATAATTCTGGGGAGCTGGGATACTCAAGCAGAGGCAGTGGATACAGTGGTTCAGAACATGGACTTGGGAACCAGACCATACAATCTGATTTCAAATTTTGACTTTGTCACTTACTTAGCTGTATGACTTTGGGCAAGCAGTACTCAACTCAGTTTCCTGTCTGCAGAATGGAGATAATAACAGCCCTGAATGCATGGGTTATTACAGAACGATGAGGTTAATATTTGATTAAGTACTTAGAATGATGCCTGGCTTAAAATAAGTACACCCTCTTCCTTCACCATCGTCAGCTTTACCTTTTTTACTCAGAATTTGTCTTAATTAAGGATAACCACATTAGCCTTACCTGCGATCCTACACATGCTCAAATGTAGTACTACCATGTTAACAGATCAGAAGGAGGTAGAAAGGCTTACTAGCAAACTTTTAGCTTGATGATTCTACTTGCTACTGAGCCCTTGGTAAAATATTATCTCTTGACAGATCAACTGCATACAGGTTACTCTTTGGGAAGAAGAAGTGTTTCATTTCTTTTTCATTAGCTTTTCAAAATCTGCAATTTGCAGTTCTTAAACTTTAACTCTCAACTAGCCTGCATTCAAGAATATATGGTTCTCCTGGATCCTGCCTAACTCTCCAGCCTATTCCCACAGCTTCATCCACATCAAAATTACTTCTTGTTTCACACAGGCTGAAATGTACAACCCTGTGTCTCTTTTTAATTCTTTAAACATGCTGTTTTACTTAATATAGTCTTCTCCTGAAGCTTTAGCTATCTGGAAAATACCTATGTAATGTTAAGATTCAGTTCAAGCTTTAAATTTCTCAGGATAGCTCTTATCCTTCCCCATTGCACCGTGTGTACCCTTCTGCTATAGCATTAAACATCAGCTTGTGCCTGCCTCACCCTCAACACAACGAGCTCCCTGAATGCAGAGGCTCTCATTTTTCATTAGCGCTAGTGGCTCCATGAGTATTTGTTACAAGAAATTAAGGAAGATGTCAAGCAAATGGAATGAAATATGGCTCTCTTTTTTTCCTACCTCTACATCATTCATCTGCATAGCATAATCTCTTTAGTAACACCTCTCTAATGAGTATCAATTACATAAATTGATATTCAATGAGGCGGGGTGGGAGAATGGGATGATATGTGGACTCTTTCAGTTTCAAATCACTGAATTAAAATGACATCTATATTCTAAGAAAGAGTAACAAGTAGTAGACTACAACCCAAAGAATATTAGATTCTCTAAGGATATGCCAATTACTCCTTGGGAGCTAAGGCATAAAAGAACCAAGGGAAAAACACCGTATGAAGCCAGTTCAATTCCAACCCATATGGCAGCTACTTTTAAATAAAAGTGAGTCAACCTCAGTGGATAGGCACTGGACTGCAAACCCAAAGGCCACTGGTTCAATTCCCAGTCAGGGCACATACCCAGGTTGCAAGCCAGGCGTGCAGCCAGATCTATAGCTGGAGGCAGGTGAAAGGCAACCATACATTAATGTTTCTCTCCCTCTCTGCCTCCCCCTCTCCCCACCTCTCTAAAAATAACAAAATCTTAAAAAAAAAGAGTCAACCTTAAGAATATGATATTGAGCCCTGGCTGGTGTCGCTCAGTGGATTGAGTGCAGGCCTGAAGACAGAAGGGTTGCTGGTTCAATTCTCAGGTAAGGCACATGCCTGGGTTGCAGGTTGGGTTCCTGGCTGGGGGTGTGTGAGAAACAACTATTTAATGTTTCTCTCAAACACGGTGCTTCTCTCCCTCTCTCTCTTAAAAAGGCATGATACTGATTGCTTCAGAGGTATAAGTGAGTTCCTTGCTTTTTGAAATTCACTATCCGAACAGGTGCAGAATAGGAAGACATAATCCAGACAAGCTGGAGAACTACTTTGCAAGTGCTTTTCATCAATATCTAGCTTGACTATGGGAAACCGATGATCACATATATATCCAACTGTCTACTTAGTATCTTTTGGGTAATATCTCAAATGAACATGTCCAAAACATCAACTTCTGATTTCTCCTCTTCATCCTTAACCTGACTGATGTCCTTCCAAAGTTAGTAAACAGAATTCTGCAAAGCCTTCTTAATGGTCTCTGCTTCTGCACTTGCCTCCCCCACCCGCAATGCCTAGCTTCTCCGGTCTATTCTTGACACAGCAGCTAGGGTGAACTTAAAATGTAGGTCAGCACACAAATACTGCTCTGCCCAAACCTCCCATTTCACTCAGAATAAACACCCAAATTACAATGGCCTATAATCTGATGCCTGTTACCTCACTGATGGCATGTGCTTACAACTCGCCTCTCCTCCCGCTGGCTCCACATCAGCTGCGGGAGCCTGCTGCTGTACCAGTTGCACATACCAGGCACGTCCTTCCCCACAGCCTTTTGCATTGCTGTTTCTTTGTCCAGAATTCTCTTCCGTAAGTAATATGCACAGTTCATTCCCAGCCTCTTTTAGGTCTTTCCTTTCATCAAATTTTATCAAGTATTATCTTTTCAGGTAGATCTCCATGGCCAACATATTTATAAGATTACATTACCTTATATTTATAAAATTACATCACCCTATCTCCAATTCCAGGACTCCTTACTTCAATCTCTGCTTTATTTTTCTCATTGCCCTCATATGACAAACTATTTTACTTTTTGGTTTGCTGCCTGTACCCATGCCACATGCCCCACCTTTAGTAGAATATAAATTCCATGAGGGAAGAGATTTTTGTCTCTTGTTCATTCTGTATTTCCAGTGTCTAGAACAATAGTAACTGGCACAAGTTAAGTACTCAATACACCTAATGATTATAAAATAAACTACTCAAAGTTCCTGACAACCATTTAGGTTTAGATAAGATATAAACTTGGCCTCAAGTTTCAAAAAAAAAGGTACTTCTCCCCTTAACAGAAGGGAAAAGTATGGACATACATACTGGGGTGAAGGTAGGAAGAAGGGTCAAGATCAGAAGTATAATCCCAAGTTGCCCATCATAAAAACAAAATTCTTTGAAGTTGCATCCTATTTAATAATGCAGCTATATATTTTAATATAAAAATGTGTTGCTCCCTTTACCTTTGAGTAAAACTGATATTCCAAAAAAATCTGTAATGTGTATTTTTCAGCTTCAAATATATCCTAGCAGTGTGTTTTTAATACCTGTAGGTAACAACCAAATGGTGGTTCTTAAAATTGATTTAGTGGACTGAACTGGCAAAAAAAAAAAAAAAGAACAGAAAATACCATAGTGCATCTTATGAAGAATAAGTTATGTTTCCTGAAAGTATGTCAATTTTATGTATAATGTATGTATATACTATGAAAGAACTATTTCTTATTGTAAGTCATAGTCAAAAAAGTATAAAAGCCATATACTTATACATCAAATTAAAAGCAAGGAGTGAAGGAACAGGTTCGATGGGGTAAGGAACCGAATGTAAACCTGAACTTCAGCTTCAAGGAAGCCTAATGCAGATCACAGACGGTACCTGGGAGCAATTACCTAATAATCCTGTTCCTCTGGTCTGTCACACGCAATGTATGGCCATCACAATATTAACTTGCCTTGCAGAGACATCAATAGGAACAACAATTAGAAATGATTTTGAGGCACTTGGAAAACACAAAAGGAGGCTATAAATGTTTAATAATACTGATTTTTAAAAGTTACTCTCAGTGGCTGCTGGGGAAAGAGCAGCCTGTCAGCTTCAGCCTGTAACCAGCAATTAGTTTCTTTCCAGGGCGTAGGAAGCCGCTGCAGTAGCTGTAGCCTCTTTATGGTGGCACAGCTGGAGACCAACCAACAAGCTAAATTAAGATTCTAACCTCGCTCCGGTGTACTCAAAAGTGCTATAAAAAGGTGCGAGAGGAACTCAGTCTGACCTCTGGCGAGTGCAGCCTCTCACCAGAGGCAACCACAGGAGGCACTGCCACGAGAAAAACCAAGGCGAGTGGGGCACGGTTCACCTTGGAGAGTACACATCATCTATTCTCCCATGACGTTGCTTGTGACCTTTTCAAATCTGAGAAGGATATTTTTTTCTTTTATTCCTCCTCTCCACTTAGCTTTTGGGAAAATTATTTGCAGGTTGGTCCAAGCTAAGACCAGGTAGTGATGCTAACCATCTCCATTTCTCTGAGAAATGATGATTCAGATGTGTTTCAAGCACCACACCATCTTGTCAACAAATCCTAGAGGAATGGCTTTGAATGACAGGTTTTTAATGGTTGTAGCTCCCACTGTGTGATATATGTCATCTGAAACTCAGCAGAGTGACTGTCCGCTAAGTGCTGGAGTTAAATCTACCGGTAGTTCTGTTTCCAGTCAAAGGCAAAAATACCTACCATCTTTAGATTGAGTACAGTGTTCCATTTCAAATACACTTGAAGACCAGTGAGGAAGCCAATGTGGCTCAAGTGGAGTGAGGGGAGGAGTGGCAGATGAAGTCGACGAGGTAAGGCATGGCTAGACCCCATGGGGCTCTATAAACCACTGTTAGGATTTTGGTTTTGTAGCAATACAAACTCTTCTAGATTTGTAAAGGAGAGTATAATAGAGTGGTGGTAGAGCAAGAATTAAGCATCTGTGTGCCTCACAAGGAATCCAAGGGAAAATAATACTAAGATATATTGTATCTGTTCCTGCTCCAGGTAGCTTCCTAATTTTTTAAAAGTTTTACATGTTAGGCAAAGTAAACCAGAAACTCACAGCAAATGTACATGTGATCTGTTTCTGCCAAGAGAGACCCACTTGCCATACTACACTGATGGATCTGGTTATTATCCTGAAATCTTTACTACAAGCCCGAACCAATCTCTTCCTCTAGTAGCTTACAATGAAATTACTCTATACAGTTTCAGTTGTTAGAAATAAAAACAGCATTTTCACAGGCCTTCCAGCCTGCCTGACAGGTTGTTTCCAAAAAGATAAGGTCTTACCTTAAACAGGTTCTGCCAGACCCATATGGGCTCAAAACCTTAGGGCTTCAATGTCTCTCTCTTCCCCTTAAATGACAGCATTGGATACCTTGCTAGGTTGGGCTGATGCACCCCCGGTTGCAGCTTTTACACCTTAGGAAACTATGTAAATTAATAATATGAACTCGGTGCTGTGAAGCGCTTATTGTTAAACTTAAAAATACACTTATTACATACTGTACTGAATCACAAAATCGTGAAGACAGAAGTAGTAAACTACTGGTTACAGTGATTAGATATTCTACACCCCAGCTGGTATGTCATGAGGCAGAAGACCCAATGGAAACTCAATAGAAAAACAGACCTCAGTAATGAGAATGAATGAATGTTATTTCATTTTAAATCCTGAGGTAAAACTGACTTAGAATCTAATCTAGGTTCCAGCCAATAAGCATACAGTCTCAGATTAGTTAGCAACAAGTCAGAAATCAAACAGGTTCACAGATGTGCCTACATATTGACTGGTGTATTATCTACTCTTGCTGTGGGCTGAAAAGGGCATGTGGCTGCCAAGATGACTGGTCACATGGGTAGGACGCTGCACAACTGCTGTCTCTGGACAAAAATTATTGTCAGGAGCACAGCATGAAGTACGGAATCGAGAAGTTCTGTGCTTTCATTATTTGGAGTACCTGCCTTCCAAGCTACTTCAATGGATCCTGGGAAGAAATGCTGCCACCAAACCAAGGACCACCATTCATTTACACACTTTTCAAACATGATTAGGTGGTAGTTCCTTAGTCTCCAATCTGTAACTGACATTAAGTACATTAACCAGCTCCACTTCTGACTGGCTTTCCTTCATATTAGAACAGTATACTGACATCTATTTACAGTACACACAAATAAATACCCTTCTATATACTTTGCTTTTCCTGAAGTGTAATAAAAAGAAAAATTCAGACAGAGTATTTTCATTATAGGCCCACCTGACTGATTTTCAGGCCCCATACCTTGACTCAAGACAAAAACATGTCTCTAAAGCCCCAGTTGTAAAATGAAAGTATATAGATAGAATTTAAATACATATTTTAGTTCAATACAAACGACTCCTAACATTTTTAGGAATGTAAAATGGGCCACTTTAGGGTAGTAACTCATTGGTATTCATGTAGATGTTGAGATTCCTATCAATGCTCATAAACAATCATTAAAAGTTACCTCTTCCAACCATGAGATTTCTTCACATTCTTTATACTTGCACCCACATGGCTCAAAGTTTTTTTCAGATTTTACTTTCAAGATATATGGACCTCAATTACATGAAGCCTATGCATAATCCCTACATAAAAATTTTGTATATAGCATTTCCCATCCTCTCTCATTGAATATAATGCTACAGCAAAATATAAGAATATCCATATACATGAGGGAAGGACATGACTCTCAAATGGGCTTCAATCCAGCTCTGGAAAAGCCTGGTGAATTCCTATTCCGACGGTAATGTACACTAATGGAAGCTTAATAAAGTCCCCTACTACATAAAGATTGCATGGTTAAATCCATTTTCTAATAGTTTATCAAACTAGAAACACAAAAGTGGTTCCATTTTTCATCAACTCTTAACTTACTACCATAATATAAAGATGGCTGGGATTTCTATAGATGAAAACCCACAAATCACATTTAGTACTACTTTAGAACTACTGTACAAAATACATTATCTTGGGCTCAAGATTCACAGCATGAGCTTGTGACCTCATAGGCCCTTTCTGACACACTAGCTCCCAAAGTTGGGTGTTTTGAGAGCTCAGTCTGGGTTTCAGGAGCAACTCTCTTTTGTCATTGAGTCAGATTTATGGTCCATTAGACCACCTCTGCTTATCAGAATACAGAATTCTTATCTACTGCTTATGGGTGGTTATTCAAGCAAGGCAGTTGGCATTAACAGACACATTCATAAAAGAGAGTGAAGCAAGTTCAAAGCTGGTTATATTAAGATAAAAGATATTATCCAGTAGAACCTTGATATCCTGACAAAAACGATAAGGATTGTTCTCAAAAAGAATAACCTAGTAAGAAAAGGAGTATGTCATATGTAAGATATTCTACGTATTTCTCAGATAAGGTTCAAGTCCTGATAAGATACAACAAATATATAAAATTTGAGCCCTGGCTGGTAGCACAATGGATAAGGTGCCGGACTGTGGCCCCAAAGGTCGCTGGTTCGATTCCTCAGCCAGGATATGTAACCAGGTTGCAAGCCAGGTCTCCAGCCAGGTCCATGGCTGGAGGCAGGTGAAAGGCAACCATACATTAATGTCTCTCTCCCTTCTCCTCTCTCTAAAAATAATAAAATATTAAAAAAAAAATTGAAGTAACAATCACAGAAAGTAATTTTTTCTTGGGTAGTAAAATGTTTTATTTTTCATAACCAAGACTCCATTGCCTACATACTACTAATGGAATTATTTCAGTTCTGTCCTGTCAACAGGGGTTATTTTTAGCATTGGATCTACCTGTCTAACCTGGGGAGCTCTTCTAGTTCCCGTAAGATCCCTCCCTTTAAGGATTCAACATCTAGTCAAGCAGCATGTGGTTCCATAAAAGCAACCGCAGTGCACAGGCCTCAACTGTGAATCTTGAAAGGCCAAAGGAGACTTTAATACTGAACTTGTTCGCCCTGCACAAGACAAGAAAAGTCAGCAAATGTCAAACTGGTCTGCTTCATTTGATAGAAGCTGCTGAAAAAAGCCTTCCATTTGGAAGCACTTACCAGCTTTTCTGGTACAATAGCTAACACTGTAGGCTTTCTGAGTGTGAACGGACATATGTAAGACATGAAATATCAGGGACAGGAACCATCTGCAAATGATTTTTTTCACAGGCTGTGACTGCAATGTAGGAGTAACAAGGGACAGAATTTTCTCAGGGCCATACACTGGAGAATAAAAAAAACAAAACCTTTTGGCTGACAAAAGTCTTGAGAGAGATGAATAAATAGGACTGTAAGATTGTGTCCTTTGCAGCTAAGTTTCCTGATTATTCAAAGGTTAAATAAACAGAATTGAATATACCGCTTTGTTTTGGAAACCATTAAAAACAAACAAAAAACCAAGAGGTATTATTTCTTTTCCCTAATATTTATTCTCTTATTAAACAACACTTATGCAGAGCTTAAAGGTGATAGGAAGACAGCCCTCGCCAATGGCTGGAGCATCGTCCGTCCAGTAACCAAAGGGTTGTGGGTTTGAGTCCTGATCAGGGCAACCCCTCCCCTGCGATGTTTGGGCACGTGCAGGAGGCAACTGATCCATGCTTCTCTCCCTCTCTCTTCCTCCCTCCCCTTCTAAAATAAACAAACAAGATCTTTAAAAAATGAAATAAAATAAAAAGCAATGTAAAAATGTTATTGGGTGAGGAAAAAAACTAAAGGTGACAGGTAAGACAAAAAGATAAAAACTATATATAGGGAAAGACCAATTTTTTAAAAACTGGATTACTGCTTTTGAGTATACAGCACAATGGTTAGACAATCATGCTTTACATAGTGTTCCCTTTGCTATTTCCAGTCCTCCAAGTGGCACCATACACGGTTATCGCAATATTATTGATTATATTCCCTATGCTTTATCTACAACCTGTGACTATTCTGTAGCTACCAATTTCTACTTTTCAGTCCCTTCACCTCTTTCACCCAGTGCCCAATGTCCCCCTCCCCTCTGGCAACCATCCGCTCTGTGTCCATGCGTCTGCTTCAATTTTATTTTTGTTCGTTAGCTTCCACATATAAGTGAAATTGTATTTGTCTTTCTCTGACTGAATTATTTCACTGAGCATAATACCTTCTAGGTGAAAAAGACCAACCTCTAAGCCTCCTAATTGTAAAGTAATAAAGAAGGAAAGAAGAAATTTTTATGAAGGGGCCATCAGCCTTTCAGGTAAAAATAGCAGACTGGAAATCACGTTTACATTTTCTCTTTCCTGAAAAAATTTCTGCCTATAAGAAAAATGTAAAGGTATAAATCCATAAAGTCAGGGAAGAAAAAATAACATCAACAAAATGTTGGTAACTGTAAAACAGATGGATCTGCAGTACCCGCACAGAATTCTCAAATGTTTAGGACTGATAGCGCCTCTGAAAGTGTATTAGGGGAGTGGATGTTAAAGGAAAGAGGATTCAGACACTGTCACAGTACCAGATCCCTACCACCTTTCTAAGCTACCTTTGCCCTTCAGGCCCTATATATATAGATTTTTTTTAGAAAAGATAAAATAAAGGGTACTTTGAAGGGCATGCCAGGCATGGCTGAGGGGTAGTTGATTAAGTGAATTATGCATATTGAACACTAGACTCTTCAGCCTTTTTTCCCAATTTAGCTCCTAGAACTGACAGAAAGCCTCTACTAGACAGGAGAGTCCAAGACGATTTTTGGAAGAATTAAGACAACTCCAAAAGAAAGTAGTGACACAGAGAATTCCAGCTGCCCTCAGTGATGGGTTAACTGGGGTCCCTGTCCTGGGCTGTATGGTTTAGATGGCTAATCTGATCCTCCTCTGGCCTCCCTGAAACCCATGGATAAAGGATTCCACAGCACCAAAGTGTCCAGGTAGAACACACAGAATTTCCTAGACAGACAGCCACAACACTGCTTCCAGGGACTGCTTGAGATACCTCTATTGATTACTTTTCCTGAGGATCAGCAAGCATAGCCTTAGGCTCAAGAGATGGCCCAAGGAGGTGAGTAGGCTGTAAAACAGGGTTTTCCAGTTGTCCTCCTAAGTGAGCAGATGGGGAATTTTAGCAAAGAACCAAATAAAAATCCTAGAACTGTGAAGTACAATATCTGAAAAGAAAATTATGCTGAACGGAATTACAGAAGGTTGTAGTTTATAGAAGAGTCAGTATACCTGAAGAGAAATCAACAGAAATTATCCAATCTGAACAAAAAGAAGTGAAAAGCAGCCTCAGGGACATGAAAAACAATACCAAGTAGTCCAACATATGTGTAATTGGAGTTCTGACAAGAGAGAAGAGAGATAACGGGGCAGACGGGCAGAAAAAAATTTGAAGAAATAATGGTAAAAAGTTTCCAAATTTTGGGGAAACTATCAATTTACAGACCCAGGAAGCCAAATGAACCCTAAGGCAGATGAACACAAGGAAGACCCTTAGATACATAATAGCGAAGCTTCTGAAAACCCAAGATTAAAAACAAAATAGAGGGGGATCAGCACTGCTCAATGTTACTTCATGCAATATGCTAATGTTCTACTTTTGCACTGACCATAGTAATCACCAGCCACATGTGCATTTGAAATGTGGCTAATGCAATGAAAGGAATTAAAATGTAATTTAATTTAAATTTCTATAGCCACATTTGGCTAGTGGCTATCACACTAAACAATGTTGATAAAGGGACTTATTAGCTATCAATCTATCATAATATGTGTGCTTTACTAATTCAAACAAACAGGAATAATAAAAAAGTTTAAGATACTGAGATTAACTTGAACAATGGATATTGGATATTAAAATATTCTTATTTTTAAAGTACAATAGCTATTTTTAAAATTATATATATTTAAATTAAGGTTATTATTACTTTTAAGATTTTAGTTATTATTTCCATAGAGAGGGGAAAGAAGAGAGGCAGACAGGAAGAGAGACATTAACATATGGTTGTCTTTCACCGGTCTCCAGCCACAGACCTGGCTATGTGCCCTGGCTGGGAATCGAACCAGTAACCTTTGGGTTCACAGGTTGGCACCTTATCCATTGTGCCACCAGCCAGGGCCAGGTCACTTTTTTACTTAACTTGATTTTTTAAAAAGATTTTTTAAATTCATTATTTTTAGAGAGAAGGGAAGGGAGGAAGAAAGGGAGAGAAACATCCATGTATGGTTGCCTTTCACCTGCCTTCAGCTATGGATCTGGCTGGAGACCCGGCTTTGCAACCTGGTTATGTGCCCTGACTAGGAACTAAACCAGCGACCTTTGGATTCGCAGGCAGGTACCTATCCACTGAGCCACCAGCCAGGGCTTTTTTTTTTTTAAAGATTTTATTTATTATTTTTAGAGAGAGGGGAAGGGAGAAAGGCAGAGAGGGAGAGAAGCATCAATGTATGATTGCCTTTCACCTGCCTCCAGCTATGGACCTGGCTGGAGACCTGACTTGCAACCTGGTTATGTGCCCTGGCTGGGGAATTGAACCAGTGACCTTTGGGTCCACAGGCTGGCACCTTATCCACTGTGTCACCAGCCAGGGCCGAGGGCTTTAAATTTATTTTATTGATTATGCTATTAGTTGTCTTGGTTTTCCCCCTTTTGCCTGCCCCTTCCACCCAGCACCCCGCATGCCATCAGGCAATCCTCCCACCACTGTTTATGTCCACGGGTCATATGTATTTAAGGCCTTTGGCACTCCATTTCCTACACTGTACTTAAAAAGAGCTGCTTGTAGGGGTAAAAAGTTCTCTTTTCAAGTTTTTGCTTATATTCTCCACTGGAAAATGCCAATTAAAGAGGAAACAGCCATAATTATGATTTCCCTAAAAGAAGAGAAACTATGCAAAAAAACATGGAGAATCAATCAGCAGTTGACTAGAGATGGGAATTTTTTTCCTAGAGAAGCTGAGATGCTTTATTATATTCCACTTAGAGTGGAAAACAGTTTAAGTTTGCATTTCATAATGACAGGTTTGTAAAACCAAAAACTTCTGAAGAGTTTGGACTGTAAGATTCAATGTCTATTATTAAGGTTTCCACTCAAGTTGTTCATTTCACTGGATATGAAATGGAAATGCAAATAGGAAAATAAACTGACATTCATTTATTTACTGTTTCTTTTTTTAAGAGCAGAAAATTTGCCCTGGTTTCTGTGTCCCAAATTCCTTTTCCTATTCCTAAAGTAAAGCATTCTTGCACTCATGCTAACTGTCCTCACATATTAGGCTTGAGGCTCTCTGGGCCAACAGGAGGCTAGATTTCAATAAAAAGGGAGCAGATGTAGATTTGGGTTAGTTAGTTACCTACTTCAGGATTTTGTGCTGGAAAAACCCCTTAACACTTTACTCTCAATCATAGTAACAAGCCAGTTCCATCTGCACAGTAATTCTTGTTTTGTTCTTCTTGCCTGAGCCAAGTTATATTGTGACTCACTCATCTTCACTCTAAATCATTACACCCTTTGCTGAAAGAGGCAGTCAACCATTGCAACAACAAGGTAGTTCATAAACAGGATTGTCAAACTACTAAGAACATTATTTTTAACTCCAAGTAACTTTACTGTTGATGTCTCACTATCAGTACTAGTATCACATACTGGTATCTCCAGAAGAGTAAGCAATTGAATCCCACCTATCTTGACTGTAAAGTAAAAGACTGATATTTTCCTTTAATCATTTTTAAAAACACATTTTATAGTCTCATTCAGACTATCATTTCAAGTTCTTGCTAGGATGGGAATACTAACCCTCTTTGCTGTGCCCTCAGGCTGTCTTTCACAGTGCATCTTTTTCAGCTGGCCTTTGAATAACAGAGACGTTAAGACAGCAGCCACCACAGGTTCAGATAATTTATAAAAATCAAACATACAAGCCCTGGCTGGTGGCTCAGTGGATTGGCGCCAGCCTGCAAACCTAAGGGTTACTGGTTCAGTTCCAGTCAGGGAACATAACCAGGTTGCAAGCCAGGTCTCCAGCCAGGTCCATAGCTGGAGGCAAGTGAAAAAGGCAAGTATAGTGATATTTCTCTCCCTCTCTGCCTCCCTCCCTTCCCCTCTCTCTAAAAATAATAAAATCTTAAAAAAACAACAACAACAAAAAACTAAACGTTTTGAGTAAAAGAATGAATAACGTTCTATATCAATACAAGACTTAACAAATAAAGCACTTCTCCACAGAGTTATTGCAAATCCTATTCCATGAGCAAATTTAATATGTTTTATATAGAAATAAAACATTGACAAGATATCCACTTGTACCCTGAGTAAAGTAAAACTCTAACCTGCAGGTTATTCAGAGGTTCCATCTTCATGACTGGGCCCAAGGTGTTGAGAGGCAGGGAGACATCAATGCTCTGATTTGGCATCAGTGGCGTATGGATGGCCAGAGGAGTGCTGGGGATGACACCAAAGCTGGGAGAGAGGATGAAGAAGTTCTAACAGGAGGCAAGACTCACTATATCATTTGGCTTCAATGGCTTTTATTCCATTTGAAGGGAACAATATTTTCTTTTTGTAACATTACATGGAGCAACTGCCGGACTTAGGGTGCTCAATTCTAATTAACTGGAACACTGGTTACAACATAACTTAAATTTTCCATTAAATGAATTTGAGGAAGGAGAGCTAGTTATAAGCAGAGTCATTTTGTTAGCTCTGATTTTAAAATTTTCTTATGTTTACCACACCATGAGGGATAAATATGGTAAGTATCCTGATATTCTATGTACAGCAAAAGTGGTTGGCTTGAACGTTCCAAATGACTAGGACGAGCTGTAGTTCCAAATGTGGCCACTTCCTAAGCCTGAGGTAGGCAGTGAGTATGAAAGCCTTTAGCATGACTTCTCAGAGAAGTCTGTCTAATAATAATAAAGGAGAGTGAGGACTTTTGGTCAAGATGGCTTGGCTCTTTCCACTACCACATCAAAACTACCATTAAAATATAGAACATTACTGCACCACGAGGAACTGAGTTAAATGAAGTCTGACAGCTAGGAATTAAAGAAACCACATCCACTCAGGCTGGTATGAGGAACAGAGACATGGAACAGACTGGTTTCTCACCCATGTGTGATGGACAGCTATAGACCACGTCCACATCAGAGCACCACCACCCTCCTCCTACACAGGAGGGAGTGGAGGTTGGTAGTCAGTGGTCACCACCAGTTCTTGCATCTGGCTAGCCTGGGTAAATCCCTCCCACTGACCTGCCAACAGCAACCAAGGTTCAAGTACTAGAGGAGGGTGTATTTAGCCCACATGAAGGGTGCACCTCAAGTACCCAGCTTGGATGACAGGGCAGGCTGGGCTACCAGGGCCTACAGGACACAACTACTACATTAGGCCACACTACCAAGACAGGGAGTCATAGCAGCTCTACCTAATACACAGAAATAAACACAGGGAGGCTGCCAAAACAGAGACAAACATGGCCCAAATGAAAGTACAGATCAAAACTCCAGAAAAAGAGCTAAATGTAATGAAGGTAAGCCATCTAGCAGATGCAGAGTTCAAAACAACGGTTATAAGGACACTCAAGGAACTTAGTGAGGACTTCAACAGCATAAAAAAGATGCAGTTAGTCAGAAATGAAGGATACAGTAATTGAAATAAATAACAATTTACAGGGAAAACAACAGTAGAGTGGAGGAAGCCAAGAATCAAATCAATGATTTGAAAGATAAGGAAGCAAGAAACAAGCAATTACAACAAGAAGAAAGAACCAAAAATAATGAGGATAGTATAAGCAGCTTCTGGGACAATTCTGAGAGGTCCAACATTCGCATCGCAGGAGTGCCAGACGGAGAAGAGAAAGAACAAGAAATGGGAAATCTATTGGAAAAAAATAACGAGAGAAAACTTCCCTAATTTGGTCAAAGAAATAGACATGCAAGTCCAGGAAGCAAAGAGTCCCAAACAAGAGGGATGCGAAGAGGGCCACTCCCACCAAGACACATGGTAATTAAAATGCCAAAGGTTAGAAGAACCAAGATGGCTGAGGAGTAAGTAGAGCGACACCAATCTCCTTCCAACACCAAACTGGAATTACAAATTAATTGGGGAAAAATCATCCAGAATAACCAACAGAACAGCAACTGGTGAGAAGCCTTATTACCATGGACAGAACAGAAGAGCTGATTCATCACAACGTGACCCGTAGGAAGTGTGGAGATGCGAGAGGCTCCCACAGGCGGCAGCTAAAGGGGACGGAGAAACATGTCAGCAGCCAGGGGTTCCGCCTGAGAAGAGTGGGATCTAAGCCCCCAGTTGGGCTCCCCAGCCTACAGCAACACAGCTGAGAGTAAAACAGCACCCAGCTTCGAAAAGCAAAAAGCTGCCAGGTTTAGCCTGCTTGACAAAGACCAGTTCTTAAAGGGATCACGCACGAAAATACAGTGGCACCCACCTACCCTGGGCTCCAGCAGAGAAAGGGCAGAGTGGACTAGAGAGACTTAAGCAGGGTTTGGGTCAGTGGCTTTAGGGGGGAGTTGAGGGAGCAGCCCATAAGTCCAGTGCTGACCCATCCCCCATACAGCCAGCTGACCACTCTTCTCCAAAGGGTGGGAGCCTGAGGGGAAGCCACAGCCCCACCCATTGGAATTAATCCACCCACCCAGCAGTGCCTAAACCTGACTTCCGAACAAAGGTTGATTGGATTAACAACTGACTCCATCTGCTCCCACCAGAGGGGCCTAACACCGATCACTGATCACATATTGATTGGATTAACAACTAAAGGAGACAAAGACAGTGGGTCTCTGGTAGTCTCCAACTGGCTGACTAGCCCTAGACTGGGACACGAGCTGACGTCACCAAGCACAGATCCAGGAAGTAAAAAGAGTGCACCTCTACACCACAGAAGGTCACACCACTAAGACAGTAAGTCAAATCAGACCAATCCAAGAAGCAGAAACAAACAAGAGCCACCTAAAATGGGAAGACAAAAAAACCCTCAGCAAATGGAAAGGAGGAATCCTCGGGAAGAGTGCAAAATGAAATAAGAGGCCAGCACTCTATCAAATATGGAATTCAAAGAAGCTCAATGAGCTCAGCAAGTTCAAAGAAAACTACAAACAACTCCAGGGGAACTACAAAGAACTCCAAGGAAGCTACAAGGAACTTACTGAAAACTACACAAGCATTAAAAAGGACATAGAAAGCCCTGGCTGGTAGCACAGTGGATAAGGTGCTGGCCTACGAACCCAAAGGTCACAGGTTCGCTTCCCCAGCCAGGGCACATAACAAGGTTGCAAACCAGGTCTCCAGTCAGGTCTGTGGCTGGAGGCAGGTGAAACGCAACCATACATTGATGTCTCCCTCCCCTCCCCTCTTTCTAAAAATAATGAAATAAAGTCTTAAAAACAAAACAAAAAAACAACAAATTCATTAAAAAAGGACATAGAAACCATCAATAAGAGTCAGGAGGAAAGAATAGAATTTCTGAATTGAATAATACAGTAGAAGGAAACAAAAGCAGGCTAGAGAAAGCAGAGGATCAGATCAGCGAGCTGGAGGTCAATGTAGAAAAAAATTCCCAGGCAGTGCAACAAGATGAAAAAAGACTGAAAAAGAATGAAGAGGTTTTAAGAAAGCTGCAGGACAACATGAAGCATAATAACATCCGTATCATAAGGATCCCAGAAGGAGAAGAGGAGGAGCAAAGGATAGAAAACGTGTTTCAAAAAGTAGTGATAGTCCTCAAGAAAAAAAAAAAAAAAAAAAAAGTAGTGATAGAAAACTTCTCTGACTTGAGGAGAGAAAATGTCATGCAAACTCAGGAATCAAAGAGGGTCCCAAGGAAGATGAATCCAAACAGGCCCACTCCAAGACACACCATACTGAAAATGGCTAACTTCAAAGACAAGGAGAGAATCCTAAAAGCAGCAAGAGAGAAACAGCTAATAACATACAAGGGGGCTCCCTTAAGGTTATCAGCTGATTTCTCCACAGAAACACAACAAGCCAGAAGGGAATGGCAAAAAATATTTTAAGCAATAAAAAACAAAGGCCTGCAACCAAGAATATTCTACCCAGCAAGGCTGTCATTCAAAATGGAAGGTGAAATAAGGAGCTTCCAGGACAAAAGAACTCTAAAAGAATACATCTCCATCAAACCAGCATTGCAAGAGATGCTAAAGTGTCTGCCTTTAGAAGATGAAGAAACAGAGAGACAGACAGAAAGGCAGGTACAGAGGTAAATGGATTAAATGCATGAATCAAAAGACATAGGGCAGCTGAGTGGATAAGAACCAACTTTAACTTATGAATGCTTTAAAGTGATCTTGTTACTATACCCAAAGAACCCTGAAACACCAATTCATAAGAACCTATGCACACCTGTGTTCATAGCAGCGCTATTTACAATAGCCAAGTGCTAAAAACAGCCTAAGTGCCCATCAGTGGATGACTGGATCAAAAAACTTTGGTACATTTACACAATGGAATACTACACAGCAAAAAGAAAGAAGGGAACTCCTACCCTTTGCAACAACATGGATGGAACTGGAAAGTATTATGCTTAGTGAAATAGGCCAGTCAGTGAAAAGACAAATACTGTAATATGATCTCACCCATTACAAGACAATAATGAAAACAAAAAAATAAGCAAAACAGAACCAGATACATGAATACAATGAATAGATCTTCAGTTGGCAAAGGGGAGCAGGGTGGGGGGAGGACGAGGCAAAGAAGGGGAGCAGTTTAGTCAAGGAACTAGTATAGAACCATGGACATGGACAAGTGGGATTGACTTTGGTGGGGGGGAGTGGGTGGGTGGGGGGGGAAGGGGACAGAGGAGAGTAAAAAGGGGATGGATATAATACAACAACAATAAAATTAAATTTTAAAAAAATGCCAAAGGTTAAAAATAAAAAGAATCTTAAAAGCAGCAAGAGAAAAGAAGTTAAGTTACCTACAGGGAGTTCCCATAAGATTGTCAGCTGATTTCTCAAAAGAAACTTTACAGGCAAGAAATATTCAAAGTTATGAACAGCAGAGACCTACAGCCAAGACTGCTCTACCCAGCAAAGCTATCATTTAAAATGCAAGGCAAACAAAAAGTTTCCCAGACAAGAAATAACCTAAAGGATTTCATCATCACCAAACCATTATCATTTGAAATGTTAAAGAAAAAGATGATCAAAATTATGAATAAAATGGCAAAAAATACATTATCTGTCAACAGTTGAACCTAAAATACAAACGAACAGAAACAGAATTATGGATACAGAGAGTTTTGACGAATACCAGATGGGAGGGGGTATGGGGGAACAGGTGAAGAGGTGAGGGAATTAAGAAGTACAAGTAGGAGGTTATAGAATAGCCATGGGGATGTAAAGTATAGTATAGGAAATGGAGAAGCCAAGGGCCTTAATACTCAAGACCCATGGACATGAACAATGGTGGGAAGACTGCCTGAGGGAGTAGGGGGTGTTGTTAGGACGGAAGGCAAAAGGGGGAAAATCAGGACAAGTGTAACAGCATAATCAATAAAATGTAATTTAAAAAATAAAGAGATGGGGAAAGTCTAAGTCTTAAGTTACGTTAAAACAAAACAGTAACAGGGTCCTGGCTAGTGGCTCAGTGGATAAGGCACAAGCCTACGAACCCAAAGGTCACTGGTTTGATTCCCAGCCAGGGCACATAACCAGGTTGCAAGCCAGATCTCCAGCCAGCTCTGTAGCTGGAGGCAAATGAAAGGCAACCATACATGGATGTCTCTCTCCCTCTCTCCCTTCCCCTCTCTCTGAAAATAAAAAAATCTTTTGAAAAAACCCAAAAAATAACAAAGAACACATGCGTGAGAGGGTAGCCATATTTTATGTTAGAGCTACTTAAGAATAAATTGCAGAGATGGAGCAGGAAAGAAAAAGTGGACCTACAGCTACAGCAAATAAACAAATGAGTGAAAATTAAAGTTTATATAAGTAGAATCTCTTTCAAGAGTTATAGATGGCAGAAGAAACATTCTCCTTTTTTTCTAGACAAACTGTATTTTAGGGTACCAAAATATGATACTAAAATGATCCTAAAAACATATGTCACTCATTCTGACATTGCAAACCATTTTTCTCTTTTGAGCTTGCTCTCATGATCAACAAACTCTATCAGCATTCAATATTGGCATAGAAACATGGCAGCAGCTTAATTCTCCATCATCCAATTGCTACTCTTAGAAATAAAACAGAGGAGGAAAAAATTCCCTACAAATCCACAACTTCCCCTTCTGCAAAACTACAAGTCAGAGAAAATCGGCGAACTCCAAAGTATAATTAAGTGTGGCCTCAGCCACAAGAGCAGCACAAGTGGTGGGAGCCACTCTGGAGATGCAGCAAAGAAGCCCAAGGGATTTTCAAGGAATCTAGGGGTAGTAGCCCCGGAGACTAACTTGTAAGCATCATTCTGAGAAGAGAACTCCATTCCTAGTTTTATAAAATGCTGTGAGTAGGGCTAAGATCAAACAGGGACAACACAGACGTGAAGTAAAAAAAGAGTGTAGCAAATCCCTAGGGGGATTGGAGGTGACAGTTCAAAAAGCACCACCTTCCAAAGGGGAAACAAACACCCCACTGCAAAGAGAGGGCTGTGTTCCTTAATAGGCAGAGACCAGTAAAAGGATTTATAGAGCTCAAAACTGAAATAAAAATCTTCCTAAATCAAGTCAGGTTCTAAGGAGGCAAAGAAGTTGTGGCTACAGCATAATAAAGGAAGAAGAGTTCTTGAGTAGCAAAGCCTAAAAACACTACCCTGGTTTCCCTTTCTCTCCTATTGGAACCTCTTGCTAACAGCTAGTCCTACAAACCCCAAGATATGACAGTGGAAACTAATAAATGGAGTAGAAATAAGCAAAAGTCCAAGACAACACAAAAGGTGCAAAAATAAAATGTAGAAATGAAACAATTTATAAAAATGAGTGAAAAAGGGAGCAAGACAGAGGAAAGGGAGCAAGTCGGCCTCATCTGTCATAACTGGAAGTCAAAGATGACAAATCAAATACAGATGTTAAAGCATACTTAAGAGTACAATAAAAAGTAAATCCAGAGCCCTGGCTGGTGGCACAGTGGATAAGGCGCTGGCCTGTGAACCCAAAAATCACTGGTACAATTCCCAGCCAGGGCACATAACCAGGTTGCAAGCCAGGTCTCCAGCCAGATCCATAGCTGGAGGCAGGTTAAAGGCAACCATACATTGATGTCTCTCTCCTTCTTTCCCTTCCCTTCTCTCTAAAACTAATAAAATAAAATCTTAAAAAAATAAAAATAAAAAGAATAAGTAAACCCAGCCCTGGCTGGTGTGGATCAGTGGATTGAGCTCTGGCCTATGAACCAAGGGGCTACCGGTTCGATTCCCAGTCAGGGCACATGCACATGTTGTGGGCCAGGTTCCTTAATTGGGGATGTACAGGAAAACCACCTCACATTGATGTTACTCTCTCTTCTCCTCTCTCTAAAAAGAAATAAAATCTTTTAAAAATAAACAAACAGAAAGTAAATGCAAAGAAAGTACTCATGACAGTAGGTGATGGGGGAGAAGATATAAATTATAGTAGGAAACCAATAGACTATTTATAGAAAGAAGGGATTATGATATTTTATAAAGGAAAAAGTGTAACTATCAGAACAAAAAATATCCATTTTTCCTATGTGCTTAAAAAAGCCCCAACATGCAAAGACAAACAAATTAAAGTGTGAAGGTAGGCTATACCAACTGCCTTAATCGCAATATATTTCCCCCGTAATTTTTACCTTTAATATGGCCAGCTCCCTTAAAAGTGGCTGGAAATAGAGCTGGTCTTGATAGAAGAAAACACAAATTTTCTAGATACTTAAGTGATTTCTAACGTGCCCAACTTTCAAATCAGTTATTTCCAAATGACTAGCAATAAATAAGAGTCACTGATGTAAGCTGTTACTGACAACTTTTATTTAAAGCTATTTTAGGGATCCCATTACTACTGTGTTAGAAACAAGTTTGAATTATCTTGCATTTATGAATAAATGAACCTGCCATCAAAGTCTAACAGCCAGTTAGTTCCTGAACCACAATTAATAAAAACCAGTAATATCTCAGAACTATATATAGGATATGAACATTTCACTTCTTCAAGCTCTCCTTATTAAAGCACAGAATTCACTGCTAAAGCAGACTGGTAGCCTACATTTGATTATTTAACCAGGTATACTGTCTGTCTTCTGTATTTATGATATCAATTCAAATCTATTCATTTTTTTCCCCACCAAAATGTGAGTTTTGGACACACATTTGTTCTTTTTACTACTCTAGATCAGTAATTCAAAATGTGGGGCACACAGATCCTAAACAATTATTCGCTGAATGAGTAAACTGATTTCAATTTTAGAAAGTTTTAAAATAAACTTTTAGTAAAAACATTCTAGTCCTAGTATCCTTGAAGAAGGCATTAAATTAAGGTACTCCACATGAATGAGTTTCTTAGCAAAATTCCCTAGGGCTTCAGAGTTGAAGCTGACGACCAAAAAGACATACAAGTGCTAGCTTTCACTCCACATCTAGCATTTGGCAACATGAGAATTTTTGCCCACAGATAATGGTACATTCTCTTATTGGACACAGATACACACTGTTATCTCAGGATCTAGCTGGGGACTCCTATTTCTTACCTATTCTTGTTAAACTGGATTGCAAAGTCTGTCATGTGCTGCAGAGCTTTGTTGGTGAAATTCATTTCCATATAGATGTGCCCCTGACGATGAGTAAACGTCCCGGAAATCTCCAAGCCTTTAGCCTTCACTGCAGGCAGCCAGACCTGAAACACAGTACATAGTCCATGCACTGTTATCATTTATCTTGATGCTATTTGTTTTTGAATAAAGGTGAAATTAAAATTTCACTTCCTTAGGTAATTATGGTAATTTTGTTAGCAGCTTTGGTGAAAGGCTTAAAAAGGAAGAAAGGGAATTTACTAATGAAAATGCATGCCTATAATCTCTGATGTTGCTTAAATAATCAGAATACCTATTTTGTCTATATAATTCATTCATTACCCAACCCTGGCCCCAAAACTACAGTAAACGTATTGTAGTTTGCTCTTCTGAACTTCCTTCTAAGCACGGTATCAAGCAAGGTTGAGACTAAAAGAGCACCAATGACACAAACCTACATAGGTACACTGAACTTGAGCAGGCACTGCAGAATCCATATGTAATATTAATGCAAAGGGGAGCGGAAGGAATGAAAAATAAAAACGTCACTTCTCTTTATTGTTATTTTCCTCTGCTATTGCATTGTATTATCAAATTTACACTAGAGATGTCGATGTTGAAAACTGGATCAATATTTATAAACATGAGAAAAAAATGCAAATACTTAGTACTGCCAATTTTAAGTCTCATTATAAAAATGGTTAACAAAGATGGTATAGTGCTTTCTATTGCTAAGTTTGAGGACATCTTTGATCTTTCTCTTAAATCTTCTAAAACAAGGGGGCCAAACCTTGAATTTATTATCAATGAAGGTAACACAAGTCCTACAAGCTAAGCAACTTGGGTCCTGTCCGTTAAGAAAGTATTGCTGTACTTACAGCCTTAGGAGCCACATATCCACCATGTGCCATGCCTATCCCTGTAGAGAGTTCAAACAGATCATTCAGGCCACTGCTGACCACGGCAGGTGTAGGTGAAGGAGCAAAGGTTGCAGGCACTGATGATGGGATGAAGGATTGCCCCACCTGCAGGGAAAAATAAGTGGGGGTGGGAGTGGGGAATCAGGAAGAATAGATTAACAGTCCTTAGAATAGTTCTATGTATTTTAGTAGTACTAAGAAATCAGTAAGAACAACCATAATTATAATATTTTTTGCAATGAATTAGTATATTGTCCTTTTAATCACCATCGATAAAATATATAAACACTATTTAAAATTTCTATCAAGAGAAAAAAATCAGCAGGATTAGGAACACAATGATCTAAGATTTTTAATTTGTTTCCAATTTTAGCTTCCATGATTCTGTGCAAAAGGCCTACAAGCACCCTAAGGAAGGGAAGTTCGTGTTCTACAGAAAGAAGCATCCTTTAGACAGCAGCTCCATTTCCACTTGGGTCCAGGCAAGTCTTATTTCCCCATTTAGGCATAAATATCTAGTAGGAAACTCTCCTGGGGGATAAAGATATTTATTCACATCCCCCGAACTAACTTATAAGGAGAGTCTCACTCTGAGTCCAACTGACTCTATCCAATATTTTTAGGTGATACCAGAGAATAAAAAAAGCATTCTCCAGTCAAGATGGGAGGTTCCATTTAGCTCTTCAATGTCAGGAAAACCAAGATCTTTGTAAAGACCAAAGCACTAATCCCTAAAGATGCCCCTGCACCACATATGTATGACTCCAAAGATTCCAAGTAATCCTATGCTACTTTCTACGCTTTGCGTACTGCTCTAGACATTTTGGTGCATAGTGCTAGAGAGCAGCAGTGGCTAGTCTGAGAATGTGTGCACAGGAAAAGCATCACACAGCGGGCAGCGCATCCCATGATAAAAGAAATGGATGGCACTTACTGCCGGACTTCCTCCAATGCCCCCGCCAAGGTCACTGCCAAGCTGAAAGAGAGAAAGGAGAGAGAGAAGAGAGAGGTAGAGTTCATTTAACTAAGTACTAGATGCCCACACAGAATCTGTAAATTGTTCTACCAAGTTGCTAGGAATACACGCTACTCAACTTGTCTTCCAAAGCTGAAAGAAATTCTAGTCTGCAAAGAAATTATTTCCTTGGGGAACCAAGTAGTGGCAGTGATGATGTGTGGGAGTTTTGAGGGAACTTGGAAAGAAGATGGAGCTGGGACATCTCAGGGATGTTTCAGATCCAATCTTTCCAATGTGGTACGTGGGCATAAACCCAAACAGAATTTAAAGAATTTTCATATTCCAAGAAGCTCTACCTTCAAGCTGTAATACAGTGAATGTGTTATTTTTCCTTCAAAAAGGAAATTTAAGGGGTTGGGGGGGGAATGAAAAGAAAAACTAAAAGGTGCTTTGATCTATAAAACCTGTTGTTCCAAGAGAAGGTGGGAACCAAACCAGTATTGTGTTACAATTTTAAGCTTCAAAACTTACAGGTGGAATGAGTGATTTTTAAGAGTTTAGAACTTTCCTAAGAAAGCAAACAGCTGGGATAGGAAGACATCCTACCTGGGGAAGACATGCTATGCTTTAACTCTCTCTCACAGTCAATACTACCAAGGAGAAATGCCGTGCTTTATTTGGAGTAGATCACCTTAAAGAATGCTAACTATTGGCCCTGGCTGGTAGCACAGTGGTTAAGGCGCCGGCCTGCGAACCCAAAGGTCGCAGGTTCGATTCCCCAGCCAGGACACATAACCAGGTTGCAGACCAGGTCTCCAGTCAGGTCTGTGGCTGGAGGCAGGTGAAACGCAACCGTACACTGATGTCTCTTTCCCTCTCTGCCTCTCTCCCTTCCCCTCTTTCTAAAAATGATGAAATAAAATCTTAAAAAAAAAAAAAAAAAAAAAAGAATGCTAACTATTGGAAAATTAACCTAACTTAAGATTAGCTAGGTGACAGGAAAATAATTCCACATTGTCTTAGTTGTGCCTTTTTTCCCTTTTAGGGGTTTTATATAATTCACCCTGAAAGTCAGTCTTCTATGAGAATAGCATTAAAGAAGAACTGAAGCTGAAAATAACTGGCATGAGAAACAGGAAATACATATGTACACAATAGTGCTGTTTAAAAAGCAAAAAACATTTTTTTTTTGCTATAGCTCCACATTTGCTTCCTTGTTTTCAATGTGCATCTAAAATTCCTCTTTGAATCACCAAATGCCATATGTCTAATTTATAAAACAATGCTCCCTTTATTATCTGTGTGGTATAAATTTGGAGATCTTTGTGCTGTGATTATGCTAATAAATAAAACTGTACTGGTCTTCAGGATTTGGGTATGAGGGTTTATTTTCCCAATGAACAGATATATAACATGAGGTAGCCAAAACCTAAAAATAACTTATATTGAAAAACATTGAAACCTGACAAAATTCTGTTTCCACCATGACAGAAAATAACCCCAGGCAGGAGCTTCTATTAATAAGCATATTCTACACTAAGCTACAGAGCACTCCAAACCTTCAGTTCCTGAAGGCTACTTAATGGTTAAACATGGGACAAAAATCACATGCACAAACAAACAAAAAAGGTCATCACAAGAATGAAAGTAAAAAAGGAAAACATATTATACATCTGCTTTCTCCCTGGTTCTAGAGTAATAGCACACACGTACAACATCTCAAAAGTATGAAATTCCTTTCATTCAAACACTGATATAATGTCAACTGGGACACAAGGCTCTACGGGAAATGCAATGAGAGGAATACACATATGGGTAAAATCCAGGCTCTGCCCACTGGCAGGGGCAATAAAATACGAACACGAAATCATACGGAATATTCTAAAGCAAAAGAGGGAAGTTTTGAAGGGACAAGCCTCCTTCTGGTGGAAGATTATAAAAAGCAAAAATAGGAGGGTTATTTCTCAAATAGTGTGAACAAAGTCTGAAAAAAAAAAACTACTAATAAAAGCACAGGATAGCTATATAGAGGGGTGGGGAGGAAAAGTAATAAAAAATAAGTTTGCAAAGGCAGGCTGATTATAGGATGTCTTGTTTTTTATTTTTCCTTCTAAAAATCCAGAAGTTTTTTTAATTAAAATTCAAGCTAAAAATACTAATAACTGCTTTAATTGTTTCATTAACTACAGATTTCAACTTTACATACACAATGGAATCAACCACATGTGTTTTCTTTTGGGGAGGAGGATTAGGAATTTTAGAAAATAGTGATGCCTGAGTCTTACTCCTGGGATAGTGATTCTATTGCTTTGGGTGTAGCCTGAGCATCAAAAAAATTGAAAAGCTCCCTTAGCCACTCTCATGTACACACAAGGTTCAAAACACTACCTTAGAGAATTAAGTACTATTTTAAATCAAGACTCATTTGTTCAGAAATGACTGGAGATAATAAAAATGAAGTTAGAACTTGGGGAGAGAAACACTCTCTAAGGGGAAGATGTAAAATGTCTCTCTCATTTGGCCTGATATTTTGATCTGGTTTTATGACTCTTTGATGGGCTTACTCCTTCCTTATTCCCACAACCACTATCCTCCTTTTTGGCCAGGCTTATCATCCAAACTTGAAAGAGATGGAATTCTTTATGGACCTGGCTGGCACTCACTGTTAAGAAAGAAAAAACATATTGAAAGGGAAATAGCAGTTTTCCCTAAATATGTTAAAATGCGATAAAAGGCCTTGAGAAAAGGTCCTCGCCAGGCCAAAAGAAATCAAGCCTAATCATACATAGCCTTTATTTTCTTAGGTATCATTCTTACTATCTTTGAGTATTATATTAACATTATCTTAGCTGGAAAAGATCTGAATGTACTCTCCCTCACTAAATGTCACTCGTTAACTTAATTTAAAAACCAAGAAGAAACTAAAAAGAAATCCTGATATTCATTTATGTTCGGGATAGCCAATACAACTTGGCTAGAATCAAGAACTCTGATCTCACAAGACAGGATCCAAGGGCCATTAGCGATATGTAGCCAGAAATATAAAGGTTCACTTAACTATGTTGTGCCAGAGACCAACGGGAAGGGAACATTTCAATGTTTTCTAACTAGCAAAACTCAAGTTTTTTAAGCACTGTTCCTCTTGACTGAAAAAGTCGAAGGAAGGTTATTATCTTCCTCTCTGAAAATATGGTAATGGTGATCGTCCAGTGATGCCATGAGTGACTAAGAAGGTGATGCTGGCAAGAGTAAGAGCCAATTACCCTGTGAGTGGCTTCTCCTAATCTACTGTGACAAGCAGAATGATGCAGATATGCATCAAGAAAAAAAAAAAAAAAAAAGGAAGAAAAAAGAAAATAAAAACTAGAAATAATAGCCTGAACTAGCTATTAACCATTTCAGTCATTTGCTGGAGTTAGACAAGAATTACCTGTTTGGTAATATTTATCGGGTAGGGTACAAAAAAACAGTTAAACTAGGATTTGTAAATATTCAGTGGTACCTGTTATCCAGTGTGCTGGTGGGAACCAGGAATGAAAAGGGATAGGTGTGTAGGGCATGGATTTAATCTCAACCTTATCTGTCTACTTTCCAATGTCCCCAGACTGCCTTACTCAAAAATCCCACTTTCTTTACAAAGGAAATAATGTCAACTATAGGCCAACTAAATCAGGATACAGGAAGATAAAGGGAAGATATCAATTTCAGGAAAAGAATATTTCAAATGCTGAAAATTGAGAATTTCCTTAAAGATCTGCAGCTGACAACCAAGTTTCAATTTTCTGCTAAGTATAGTTTCCTCAGTCCCCAATCTCAATCAGGGTCGTTTGGTCATTACATGGCACTGAGAATAAGACTAATATTTGGCCATTGTCAAAGAGTGGCCACTTGACCACGCCTGAAGTAGTGCTGAGCAGGGCTCCATTTATGTTGAGTTACACAATGTGTCCTTGTGATACTGTCTCAGAAATTGGTGAAAAGCAGTGATTTCATGGTGAATCATTATAACTTAGAAGCTAACGTGATTTCAGCATGATTACGTGAGCTCTGCAGCACAGCCAGGCTGAGCCAAGTTTGAGGGTTGAGTTTGCATACAGCTCTCATTCAGCTAGATACCAAAAGGAAAAACCCTCAATCCAATGGCAAACATGCTACAATAGCAAAACCATACAGACAGAGCTCAACTGAAGTTCTGTAGGGAACAAGTCTGCTTGGCTCCAAGAAGAGAAAAAAAAACTTTTATCATAAAAGTTTACCAACTGAGATGGCCACTGAACATACATACATACATAAATCCATCCCAGAAATGATCACAATGACTGATCTGGATTAGCACCTTTGATGTACATCTGATCAGTCCCAAATACCTTCCTGCTTCTAAAACTGAGGAGTTGTCTGAATATCTAAAGACATTCTCTTAATGAGAGGTGTTGATATGCTCAGACTTTTCTCAAGTTATTTGATGTTTTCTGCAACTGATTTAATTGAAGGGAGTCTGATGAATACTTCAGAATAACAGAGCTGTTATTGAGTCAAAACAGAATGATGTAAACATAGTGTACAAAGATTCCATCATAAACAATAAAATATATACCAAAACCCTACTGGTATCAAACATATCAATCTGTTTTTCTCCCATGAGGGTTTTAGATTTCAGAAGGCACAAACCATTTCCTAGGTGAAGTATGATTTTCAGCTGTTGGGCTGCAAATTTTAATTTGATCTTCACAAGGCTACTCTAAAAAGCATTATAAACTATAATCAAATTGGTGAAAAGACTCCGTAACCATGCAAAAGCTATTAAACTGAGGGCTGAGAACAGACAATGTGGAGTAGCATAAACAAATTTATATCATACAAACTATCAGAATACTCAAAGGAAAAAGGCTTATATAAGCAGAAAAGTAGGAGTATGTTTAACAGACTACTTCCTGAGATGGAACAGAGAACAGAATGTGACAAAAAGTCCTGGGAATAGCCACTATCTGTTTCTTAAATCGGACAGAATTTAATGTTGAATATGGCAAAGATCCACAAGAGAAGATCTATACCTATCTCATTTTCTTTTGTAGTATTTACCACCTGACTACACAAGCTGGGGCAAGTAGGTTTATAGTTGTGGGTATGCAAAACAAGAGTTCATTCTTATATTATTTATTAATTATTGCATTATTTTCCATATTGGAGCAAATGGACAGAAGGCTGACAAAACTGGTTCATCAACTGGGCTAGAGCATCATATCTGCATCAACATAACACGAATACAAGCAACTGAGGGGAATCAGGACATCCGTCCCAGGTCAAAGCCCTTTCTAGAGAAATGTATGTATTGTCTGAATAGTTTTGACAGCCAGTTTTCAGCAGAAGAATGCTCTGCACATCATTTATTTGCCCTGAAAATACTAGGACTTTATATCACAACTCAATGCCAAACAGATTGGAAGGTGTGATTTCACGGCTCTGCTTTAAAGAGGGTAAAGTGCTGTAAGGTAAGATATATATGAATGAATACAACTCTATAGTTCTCAAACTTTCATGTGCCTCCTAGTTGTCATGCTAGCCCAAAACTCATATACCCAGGACACCTGGGTAGCCTAGGGCAAACAAACCTTGTGTTTTATCTTAAACATCCATGCAATTTTATATTCTAAGCCTTAATACATCAGTGTTTACTCTGTTTACACTACTTACCATCAAGTAAGACTGACATTGCAGATAATGAGTCAAATTTATTCTGCAGCTTCAAATGTACCCTGCACCATACTGTATACCCCAGTTTGAGAAGGACCAAAAGTTAAGTGAGACTGGGCTCTATTTCAGATGACAGTAACAAATAAACTGGAAGAATCACAGGATAGTCAAAAGGATATCAACTCTGAAGCTTTGAAAAAGTCATGAATTCAAATTCTAACTCTAAAGATTTAACTTGCTATGTGATCTTTTTAGTTTTCTGTAAAATGAGGCTCAGTATCAATTACAGTGCAGGGTTATTTTGAGGAATAGAAATTATAAAAGGTCTGCCCTGGCTAGTATGGCTTAGTTGGTTGGAGTGTTGTCCCATAAACCAAAAGGTCATGGGTTTGATTCCCAGTCAGGGCACATGTCTGGGTTGTGGATTCAGTCACCTGCCAGGGCATGTACAAGAGGCAACCAATTGATATTTCTCTCCCCCAACTCTCTAAAATGCGCAAGCATGTCCTTGGTTAAGAAGTAAAAAAACAAAAAAAAACAAACAAAAAAAACTTATAGAAGTTCTAACACATGGACTGGCACCAACAGAAGCATTCGATAATTGATAATTATTCCTACAACTGTCAGAGGCCAACCTGAACTAAAACCATGAACTGATTTTTAAAAAGAGAATAAGTGGTTAGAGAAGTAACACTGAAGAATTTACCAGGCAAAAGTAGGCCACAATTTACAAAGATATTTCCACAATACCACACTTAATCTCCAAAATCACTGCAGGTCAATTTTAGAGGAGAAATATAAAAATGCAAAACTACCAGTCAGGGCACATAACCAGGTTGCAAACCAGGTTGCAAGCCAGGTTGCAAGCCAGGTTCTTAGCTGGAGGTAGGTGAAAGGCAACCATACATTGATTACATTGATGCTTCTCTCCCTTTCTTCCTTCCTCCCTACCCTTCTCTCTGAAAATAATAAATAAAATCTTTAAAAAAAAGCAAAACTAGTATGTACAATGGATTGCGTACGGGCTTAAAAAACTAAAAACTATTCCTAAAATAGTACATGACTTAAAATATCTGAAAGGTGCCCTGTGGATAAGCTGAATAGATAGGTGCTGGCCTGCAAACCAAAAGGTCGCTGGTTCAATTCCTAGCCAGGGCACATAACCAGGTTGCAAGCCAGGTCTCCAGCCAGGTTTGTAGTTGGAAGCAGGTGAAAGGCAACCATACATTGATGCTTCTCTCCCTTTCTTCCTCCCTCGCTTTTCTCTCTGAAAATAATAATAATAATAAAAAAAAAAACCCGGAGGAGGTTTTGAAAAACACACAGCAGTCTGGAAAAGGCAGTTTCTCCTCTGTCCCACTTCATTGCAGTTAGGCACACGGAGAATGGAGTCCTCTGGCAAGAAACCTTTGTTGGCATAAACAGCACTGTGGATAATGGTTCCTTTACATTTTTCATGTAACAAATAATTGAGATGCAATTATTACTTTAGTGGTCCTGACTCATTAGCATATGGTTACCTTTATAACATTAAGCAAGGGTTATGTACATAGGCATCACATCACCTTACACACTTCAAACCAGAAGGATTTGCACCAGGAAAAAGTCACACTACCCAGAATGAGCAGTTTCTTAGATTTAGTAACAGAGGCTTCCAAAGATACATACAGAGCTTTTTAAAAAAAGAGCAAAAACATCCAAGTAATACTCCTTCAAGCCTACATCTAAATAGTAGAACATCATGTTCTAAATACAGAACAGATAGAAGTTCCATTACCTGAATTCATTCCACATCAAGGCAACAGTTAACTTTATACTAAAAGAAGGAGGAAATACCTATAGAGTTCAGGCAAGAGAATACTGTAGTCCCCTCATTATCTGTAGGGAATACATTTCAAGATTCGCAGTGGATGCCTGAAACTGCAGATAGTACCAAACCCTATATATGCTATGTTTTTTCCTATACATATGTCCTAGGACCAAATTTAATTTATAAATTACACACAGTAAGACATTAACAATAACAATAAAGTAGAACAATTATAAGAACATACTGTTATCCCTTTGATAACCAATATGATAAGATGGCCACTAAGTGACTGACAGGTAGGTAGCGTGGATACACAGGGCAAAGGAATAATTCCTACCTGGGTGGGATGGCATGAGATTTCATCCCATTACTCATAATGGTACATAGTTTAAAACTTATGTATTGTTTATTTCTGAAATTTTCCATTTAGTATTTTTGAGCTGTAGTTGACCAAGGGTAGCTGCAACCATGGAAAATGAAAAAACAGTGTGGGGACCTATTGCATTTCCTGAATGTGATTCTAGAAATGGTCACAACTCAGCCCTGGCTGGTGCAGCTCAGTGGATTGAGCACTGGCCTGTGGACTGAAAATTTGCAGGTTATTTCCCTGTCAGGGCACATACCTGGGTTGCCAGCCAGGTCCCCAGTTGGGGCGCGTGCAGGAGGCAACTGACCTAAGTTACTTTCTCCCTCCTTTCCCCTCCTCTCTAATAAATAATAAGTCACAACTCACTAAATCTCAAAATTTCACAAGTGCCATAATGAAAGAGGATGAACAAGATCTAATGGGTGGATCCCCAGATATGAAAAAGAAAGAATAACATAATCTCTAAAATAGAAGAATAGAAAATGGATAGGCAATCCAAAGTCAAGAAACAGAAAATACCCCTGTTTTTAATTATGGAAAGTCAGCAAAGGTTATAAAGGACCCTGAGATGGAGCAACTAAATCTAACCTGGTCAAATATAACTTTCGACCAACTTCCAACCAAATTCCAATAGGCTGGATCACCTAAAAGCAAATCACAATGAAAAAATATCCAGGGGAAAGACCAAAGGTGAAGTCAGAGAGGTCTATTTTTGTAGGAAGTGCCAAAGAGGTTTACCAGAATATAATTCTTCTATAGAAATTACTGTCTTGCTTTAGAGATCAAATTTTTTTTCCATCAATGTGTGGTTGCCTTTCACCTGCCTCCAGCTATGGACCTGGCTGGAGACCTGGCTTGCAATCTCATTATGTGTCCTGGCTGGGGAATTGAACCAGTGACCTTTGGGTTCACAGGCCGGTGCCTTATCCACTGAGCCACCAGCCAGGTAGAGATCAATTTTTAATACCTTTACCTAACTCCATTTGAAATTTCATATGGCTCAATATTCTCAAACTAAGCTGCAAAATTAAAATAACTTGGGTATTTTTATTTTTTAAAGCATCAATGTCTAGGTCCTCCTAGAAGTTTTGTTTAATTGCTCTAGGGTTGGGCTCAAATATTGACAATATTTAAAAATATGGTACCAATTATGCAGCTCAAATTGAGAACCTCCATACTTGAAATAAAAGGTTAGCAGCTGTCGTGCTCCATTAGCAACAAGCCCTGACCTCCTCTATGGGTAGGTTGTTGGAAAACATGGTCAAAGCAGCAGCCACAGTCCATAAGCCTGGCTGTAGCCTTACTGAATCAACACTGAGCTATAACCCAGTGTCAGGGAACCACTAACCCTAATCCTGGCTATCTTTTAAGTGGGAGGCACCACTTTACTCCTGAAGCCAAGAGAAAAAGGTATCTGGATTTACCAACAGGTACAGTTCAAACACCAAACTGAAATGGTTCATAGTGGTCACAGATATTCTATGAATTTACTATGCAAACTGCTGCCCACCAACCTGGGAGCTTGTTAGAAATGCAGACTCACAGGCCTTGCCCTGGACCAACTAAATTAAAATTTGTCCTTACAGGAGCTCCAGTAGCTTTAAATGCACATTAGAGTTTGAGAAGCATTGATATGAGGCAAGAATTCACCCAAGAAATCTACATAAATTAAGTGAAAACTTAAAGGATTATTTTCCTCTTTAAATTAGGTCATATGAGCCCTGGCTGGTAGCATAGTGGATAAGGGGCCGGCCTGTGAGCCCAAAGGTCGCTGGCTCGATTCCCCAGCCAGGGCATATAACTGGGTTGCAAGCCAGGTCTCCAGCCAGGTCTGTAGCTGGAGGCAGGTGAAAGGCAACCATACATTGATGTCTCTCTCCCTCTCTGCCTCTCTCCCTACCCCTCTCTTTCTGAAAATAATAAATAAAATCATTCAACAAAATTAGGTCATGTGCACACAACAAAAACATTTTGTAAGTGGTATAGTCTACCACTGCCTTAGAAACTCATCTTTCATGCTCACTTCGGCAGCACATACACTAAAATTGGAGAGATACGGAGGAGATGTGGCCCTTGCACAAGAAACTCATCTTCCATACAGCCAGATTAAGTCATTCCTTGTGATGTTCTCTTAAAAGGAACTTGGTTCTAGGGGGCTTTTACTCCTTTTCATTTTGACTTCTGGGATATGTTTATATACCAAAATAAGTTAAAGAAAACTGCATGTAAATACTTTCTGGAACTGTAACACCAAGTATATCATTTTAAAGTCAGAAAATGCTAAAATTTAGAGTTACAAAGAAACATTACTGGGCCTACATAACAAAGGCTATATAATATTTAGAAATTCAATGTACTCCTCATGCTTCAGAACATCCTTTACGTGAAAAAAGAAAGAAAGAAAGAAAAAGATAAAAAGCAGATGTGTGACGCTGGCTACTACCATCTAAGATAGTTCTAACAGTTGTTCTGTCTAAAGTAATACTTGTGAGAATTCTAACAAGTGACTGAATAGCTACATAAAATAAGACATCTCATTGGTCTTAGGGGCTAGCAAGAGCTAATACAAAACCAAAAAGAAATAACATGTCTCATTCCTTCCATGCTGAAGAGGGTCAAGAAACAAGAGCATAGAATCTTGGGCCAGGCAATAGCAAAACATAGGGCCTCTTTCTCCCCTCTATCCTTCAAACTTAATTTGTCATTCTTAGGTACAATGAACCACTAGGGAAGTTAGTAAGTAAGATTGTTAACCATAATCTTGAGAAGGATATAACATTTAACTTGTGGTGCTACATCAACAGAATAGAAAAGTTACTTCAATGTTTATAAGGGATTTCTGGAAGTGGTCATGAATATTTCAATATTATTTGTCGATCTTGTGCATCTCTAAGGAGGCTATACAGCAATGCAAAATCAGCACATGAGGAAGCCATTGTTCTTATATAATCAGTAAATTACATTTGCCGAAGATATGAATATGAAAAGCAAATACTTATATTCCCAAGAAACACTATAGCAGTTCGCATTTGTGTCACTATAAGCTGGAGTCCAGAGCTTGGTCAATGTAGACTCTGAAAGCAGACTTTTCATTAGTAAATGTACCTGTAGTGGCTGGCATAAATGCAAGACAGAATGCTGCTCATAAAGTAGAAGAGAAAATGTTAGTGCATGTAGCAGAAAATAAGGCTGTTTTGTTTATGTAATCTGAGAACATACATTTTTGTATCCATGGCATTTGCCTTCTAATTTCTGATGTTAAGTAATAAGTCAGTTTGTTGGGCATCTTTCTAGTTACCAGGTTGACATCTTATTTGCAAATGTCTGGCTAGATTAGCCCATCTAATCCCATCACAGATAGGTACCCAGTTTACAGGGAGCTTTGTGCTGAGACCTGTTATTTCTTTCTCTGGCTTTCTCTATACATACAGTTAGAAGGTCATCCTTAATACTTCTTGTACAGCAACAAACACTAATTTTGGTTCCCATTGGTGACACATATTCAGATATTCTGGACGTTGGAGCCTTTTAGTATGAGAATCCTGGAAGCTAATTAAATTGGAAGTATGATGCGGGCGAGGTAGTGGTGGTGAAGAACCAATTAAGCAGTACTTCCCAACTGTCATAAAGGTATGTTTTAAATACAAATGGCTGCCTCAACATTTTTTAGAATTAGACAGGCCATAGCCCAATAAAATATTAAAAAGCGAAGGTTTAAAAGCCTCATAAGAGGATCATCTCTATGAGGTCCCTTAAATGCTATTCAGGTCAAAAGGGGAATTCCAGAGGCTACCCAGAGTTAAGCAGCAGCAGCAGCAGCAATAATGAGCTCTGGAAAGGACACTAAACATTAAGGTTGTTCACAGGCTGGTTAAACATCTTTTATTTAAAAGTAGGACAACAAAATAATCCTGTACACTTGTAAACATACCCCATATCGCTGATGGACAGTACCATTAATTCTCTAAAGATAACGTCATTCTGGCCCTGGCTGGTGGCATAATAGATAAGGCGCTGGCCTGCGATTCCCAGCCAGGGCACATAACCAGGTTTGTAAGCCAGGTCTCCAGCCAGTTCTGTAGCTGGAGGCAGGTGAAAGGCAACCATAATTGAAGTCTCTCTCCCCCTCTGCCTCCTCTCTCCCTTCCCCTCTCTCTCTAAAAAAAAAAAAAAAGATACGTCATTCTGTCCTTTAACAAAGGACAATGCTCTGATTATCAAGAAAAGATCTAGTTCTAGTTCTAAAAAGTAATTTACAGTTCTTTACTATATTAAAATTAAAAACAACAAGGAGAAAGAAGAAAGAAAGATGCTTACCAGACTATCTAGTCCTCCTCCCAAGAGATCCACTGCTCCCACCTGCATGGAGGATACCTGTGGCACATTGACTGGGGGACCGAGGTCAAGGTTTAAAAGGTCTCCCAGAAGGTCACCTTGAGAGGGAATAACCTGAGGTTGCTCCAGGTTGGTGGCAGTGGTGGTGCCAACAGGGCTGTCACCAGCATCAGTGCTGTAGTCACACATACAAAGAAAGGAAAAACGTCAGTTTTACCTGGGATATAATAACAGGGCAACAAGTGAATGTCAGATATATACAGGCAAAAAATCCTACCTCTTAATTTATAATAATTTGTTAATGTACATGAAGAGACACTAGCAATTCTTGTTATCAAAATAGTTACTAAAGTAAAAAATGAATGTATACTGCATAACATCATTACTCACTCTAACAACAAAACATCAGCATTCACAAAATGACCGAAAAAGACATTCACTGTATAACAGCAGAAATGAGCATTGTGTCAGTGTCTATATATGAGAGGATATAGATGAGAAAGCAAACAAAACTAGGTGGGGTTGATTCTAAAGGCTTCTGAAAATGGTTTTACGACTATGACTAGGTTTTGAAGAACAGCATAGTTATGAGAAACAACCAGGGAAAGCCCTTCCAAAATGGAAGGGATGGACCCTGACTGGGGATGGCTCAGTGGACTGAATGCTGGCCTGTGAACCAAAGGGTCACCAGGTTGATTCTTAGTCAGGACAAGTGCTGGAGTTGCAGGCCAGGTTCCTACCTGGGGCCACGCAAGAGGCAACAACACACTGATGTTTCTGTCCCTCTTTCTCTCCCTCCCTTCCCCTCTCTCTAAAAATAAAATCCTTTGTCCTGGCTGGTGGCTCAGTGGATTGAGCACCGGCCTGTGAACTCAAGTGTCACTGGTTCGATTCCCAGTCAGGGCACGTAACCAGGTTGCAAGCCAGGTCCCCAGCTGGAGTTATAAGGCAACCATACATTGATGTAAAAAAAAAAAATATATATATATATATATATATATATATATATACATATTTTAAATAGGAAGGGATAATTTGTGCCAAGGCACAGAAATGAACTGACTTTAGGACGGTGAAAAAGTTGATACTGGTAGAAGCAGAAATTGGGATTGGTAAAGTTTGGAGGAAAGGAAGATGTGGAAGATTTACTTTAATCTTAGTCTGAAGGTTTACTTTTTTATGTGATAGCCAACGGAAAATCTTTTTTTTTTTTTTTTTAATCAAAAAACTAAAAATAACATTAGGAACATTATTCTAGCAGCTGTGTGTATAATGGGCTGAAGTTGGGAGAATGGAAATGAAGATCAGTCAAGAATATCTGAACTGCTACTGTTACTACACTGTAAAAATAAAAAAGAAGTGGTAAGTTCCAAAAGATATTAAAAAAAACAAAAAAAACTAGACAGAGGAAAATGATCTTTTCAATAAATGGTGCGGAGTCAACTAGATAGCTGTGTGGGAAAAAATTAGTCTTGACTCTGGCACCTCACAACAAAAATTAAAACTAAAGCCCTGGCTGGTGTTGCCCAGTGGACTGAGCGCCGGCCTGTGGATAGAAAGGCTGCTGGTTCGATTCCCAGTCAAGGCACATGCCTGGGTTGCAGGCCAGGTCCCTGGTTGGGGACATGCGAGAGGCAACCAACTGGTGTTTATTTCTCTTGCACATAGGTGTTTCTCTGCTGCTCTTTCTCCTTCCCTTTCCCCCTCCCTTTCCCTCTCTCGGAAAATAAACTAATAAAGTCTTTTTAAAAATTAAAATGAGTAACTTGATGACTTTTGAGCAGACAAGTCTCTATAAAAAGTACAAACCATAAATGAAAAAAAAAAAACAAACTGATGGACTGGACTCATTAAGAACATATCTTCTTCAAATGACACTATTAAGAGAGAAATGAGAGAAGGTATTCTCCACAGACTGGGAGAAAATGTCTGTTGACACATTTACCTGACATATGATTTATATCCAGATTATATAATTAATTTCTATGAATCATTTACTCATTACATAAAGAATTTTTTTTTTAAATTTTATTTATTATTTCCAGAGAGAGTGGAAGGGAGAGAAGAAGAGAAACATCAATGTATGGTTGCCTTTTGCCTGCCTCCAGCCATGAATCTGGCTGAAAACCTGGCTTGTGATCTGGTTGTGTGCCCTGGCTGGGAAATCAAACCAGTAACCTTTGGGTTCGCAGGCCGGTGCCTTATCCACTGTGCTACCAGCCAGGGAGACATAAAGAATTCTTAAAAAGAAAAAGACAATTCATTAAAAAATAAGAAAAATATCAGGCATGTCACAGAAGAAGACATACCATCAGTTTATGAATGTGAATTACCTAGTACTCACATATACATTGCTAGAAGGAGTGTACATTGGTACAATCACTTGAGGAAACTGGCAGTGTCTCCTATAGCTAAATATACATCTATTCTATGACCTAGCAATTCTACTCTTCAGTGCACACTCAAGAGAAATGAGTACATAAATCTACCAAAAGACATAATTATTCACAGGAGCCCCAAACTGGAAATAACTCAAAGGTACATTAACAAAAGATATAAGTAAACTGTAGCATATTTGGGCAATGAGATACTATGTATCAATAAATAGAACACAGAAACACACACCTGATAACACCCCATGGATTAGCCTTACAGAAATTGTGTTGCATGCAAGGAGCCAGACACAGAAGAGTAACTACTATATAGTTCCATTTCTACGATTTTCAAGAAGCAAAACTAACTAACCTATAATGACAGAAGTCAAAACAGTGGTTATCTCTGGAAGGTGGGTATTAATAGCAAAGGGGCATGAAGAACTTTCTAGGGTGCTGAAAATAAACATTATCTGATCAGTGTAAGTGCATACAAATGTAAAAATTTATTGAGCTACACACTAAAGACTAGTGCATTATCAATACTAACATTATAAATAGCAATTTAAAAAGTGGGGGTGGGGTGGGGAGGGGAGAATCCCACAACAAAAATTCTAGGTTCAAATAGTTTCACTGTGAATTCTTTCAAAGACTTAAGGGGAAAAAAACCCAATCTTAGATAAATTTAAATAATAGCAATTGAATAAACCTAAAAGTAGTTTAGGCAGCTTATTGACTATTATGAAATCATTATCATTAAGGACTTAATAAAATCTAATTTTGCTAGGTTTGATAATACATTGTGATTTTTTATGTTGAAGTCTTTATCTATTACAGATACCACTTAATGTATTTCTGACCCTGGCTGGTGTGGCCCAGTTGGCTGGAGTATTGTCCTGCACACTGAAAGGTTGCAGGTTTGATTTCCTGGTCAGGGAGCCCACAAGAGGCAACCAGTCAATAGTTCTCATATAGATGTTTCTCTCTCAAAAAGCAATTAAAAATTGTCCTTGGGTGGGGATTTAAAAAAGAAGTTATTTCTGGATGAAGTGACTGGGGTCTGAGATTTAAAATATAATTGTGGGGGTGATAAGTAAAGTTGAATGAGTTTGTCACACTATTCTACCTGGCATATTTTCTAAGATTAATGTAATAAAAATTGAGAAAAAGGGGAAAAAACACTGTAAAAATTCCATTAGTAAACAAATATTTTCTTTAAAAAATCTAGGTAGGTTTTTACAATACCTAAAAATAGAGGACTAAGAAAGATGAAGAATCAAACTCAGAGAATACACAACTAAGAAGTAAAAGACTAGTGATGCTCTTTATGATCATAGAGGAATCTGAAGGGACAGTGAGAAAAATATGTTGTTTTCCACTGCTAAATTTTAAACAAACAAACAAACAAACAAGCATTAAGTCCAACAGACAGCTGAAAGCAATGGACTGGCAGTCACATTTAAAGAAGTAAACATGGGAAGAAATTCATATACACATCTCAGGTGAAATCAGCAGAGTAACACGGCGGGTATGGTGTTAAGAGCAGGGGTCTAGAATAAGAAAACAGATTAAGTGTTGGCTTCACTAATTGCCAGTTGCATTATCTTGGACAAGTCGCAATGTTACCAAAAGACAGGGTTTTATTTTGGGGAGAATCAAATAAAGACATGGTGTAAACTGTCAAGCCTTGTACTATACCAGTGGCTGTGTTCAGTGTAAGTCCCCTAAGGGGATACACAGAGAAGCACAGAGGAGAAGGTTCAGGATGAGCCTCGTGATACAACCAAAATGAATGATCAGAGAAGAGAATGAACATAAAACTGCATCGATTAAAGAGAGAACAATCTGAGAAAGATAACTTAGGAGCAAAAATGTCAAAAAAGCCAAGATGGAAAGCTATCTAAATAGGGGGAGGTAGTAGTGGTGCAAATATAGCCAAAAATTAATAGAAGAATTAAAAGGGGGAGCAATTTCATATATCCTGTCAAGAAATGCATGAAATTTCCATAAATGGTATTTTTCTGCATATAAATTCTATCATCTTATGACATGAGCCATTTAGGAAATGTGAGAGAACACACTTATCAGTACCTCTAAAGAGAAAGGAGAATATGTAATAATATGCATATTTTCCTTCACTATAATAGAAAGGGAAGAGTAGTATGAGAAGATAAAGTGAGTTAGATGAAAAGAAGTACATGATTCTAAAGATTCTACAAGAATAAGGTAAATCATTAGTATGCATTCTTTCTAAATATAAAATACAAAATTAACATGAAAATGGCTCCCATTGTGAACTACATAACTGTCATCAAAGCAATATTATTAAAAGGGGAGACTTACTAAGTTAAGACAACTACTTACCATTTCACCCCCACAAGCAGCTGACAAGTACAGAAATCAATACCCAACTGACAAGCACTTTTTCCTTCCCCAAGTGATTTAAAAAGACCTAGTGAAATAAAGATTTTTAAACCTCTAGAAGAGGCTGAAGAGGTTTTACAGTGTTACTGTATTGCATGTCAGTGGCACCTTACTTAACCCTACCCTGCAGGAGACAGCTAGGTAATGCCAGTACCATTACACAAATGCCAACTGCAGCAATAGATCACCCCTATTTAAAGAATTTTATTTCTGCATTTGTGTTTCCTTTAAAAACACGAAAGCACAAATGGACAAAAGGAGGTTATCCAAAAAAGATTCATGTAAGAAACTGTGATGGTTCTTTCCTTGGTTCTAGAGAGGGCTGTTTGTTTCTTGATTTGTTTCACTTTCCCCCTTCCATTTGAGGGTCAAAAGTTATCAAGAGAAATTTAATTTAAATGGCATATAAATATTGTTACAGTGGGAAATTACAAAAAATGCATATCCATTACCAAAACTTGAAGCACAAACTATGAGATGTACTTAGAAGTCAAATGATCATATCTAGAAAATGTTAAATATTACAAGGCCCAATCCTTATGAAGCTACAGTCTCCTTTGGGTAAAAATCATAACATCTGCTTTAAAATCAAAGATGCAACTCAAAGGCTAATAATGAAAGATTAAATAACTTTCTTGGTCATTGCCATTTCCTTGTTTATCTGTACCCACGTTTATTTAAATGGAGGTTATAAGGTTGACTACACTAATTTGTAAAGCAATAAAATCCTACATTCTGGCTCCTCCTGGACCACTTACATAGCAATATACGATGAGGTCTGTCAAAAAAAGGTCAAACCACTGTTACAATAACAAGAACAGCTTGCATGATGTCAATGTAATCTGGCAGCCAAGGAGAGTGCACAGGAATGCACAGGCATGAACAATGATGACTTCACTGTACTAGTTAGTGGGGGCAGTGGATAATATTGAGTAAGCATGGGTAACTGTGTAGTCCTTACATTCAAAATGACTTGGTGAGTAGAGCAATAAATCTGCATCAAATTTTGCATTAAGCTTGAACATTCCTCTGTGGAAACTATTCAGATGGTTCAGAAGGCTGTGGGCAACTGGTGATTGGCAGCTTCATCACCTGCCCAGGCCTGCTCAGGCATCACATCTCACGCAGAGTTTTTTGGTGAAACACCAAGTCACTCAGGTGACTCAGCCCCGCTACGGCCCAGATTTGATGCACTGTGACTTTTGGCTTTTCCAAAAACTAAAATCCCCTTTGACAGAGAAGAAATTGCAGACCATCAATGAGATTCAGAAAAATATGACTGGGCAGATGATAGCAACTGGGAGAACTGTGTGAGGTCCCAAGGTGCCTGCTTAGAAGGGGACTGAGGCATCATTGTCCTATGAACAATGTTTCTTATATCTTCGTAAGTAAATGTCTCTATTTTCTGGACAGATCTCATATAGTAAGAGAGCATCTCCATATTTTAAGAGAGTGGTATGAGATACTCATTAATGAAAGTACAATTACTCTAAACACTCTGGGATCAAATTCTACTAGATTTAAGGTTTATTATGATTTATGAAGGAAGGAGATTCTGAAATGATTACAAGTTACCCATTATAAGGGCTTATCAGAATATTGCTCCTCCTGAATTAAAACTATAAGATAGCTAAAACACAAAAGTTCCATGTTACCATTGTAAAATTTCTTACAAAGACAGTTTATGGTAATGATTTAGTAAAAAAGCTATAGGTAACTGAAAACCTGTGTCTACGTAGAATCTAGGATGCACTTATGAAAAAAACCCTGCAAATAATATTTCAATAACAGCTATACTGTGTAAGAGAAGCAGTATCTGCCACCATTACCCATAAGCTTTAACTGAAGTTATGGCAAAGGACAGATAGCTAAATGTACATGTAGGCTTTTTTCCAAGTTTTCAACCCTGGGATGATTTCTAGCCTCATCTTATTGGAGATTTAAGCAACTTTTAACCTTTATCAATTTAGAGGACCTTCACCTCAGTTTTCTAAACCATAACATTATCAACTTCCAGATTAGAATGCATTGTATGCATGTGCTATCACTGGGATTCAGATGGAGCCCCTAGGACAGAATAGTAGCATTTCTACCTATTTTGCAAACCTGCTTGGTATGAAAGCGTAAGGAAGGCCAACTTCATCTAAGCAAAGCATCACTTCTTACTCAAACCTAGTTCACCTGCTTACCTCCCATGATGTATTGGCAAGTGTTTGCGATGGATTCCATGACTTCCTTCCACAAAAGCATTGGGAGGCTTGTGGTACACAGAGGCCAAAGAACCAATGTGGCAGATGAGCTCATCCAGCAGGGTTGGCTCAATAAGATCTGTCTCCTCCGAAATCAGTGGCTTCTCAGACAACACTACTTCTTTGGCCGTGACAGGGTCCGTTGAGAGAAGCCGCCAATAAATATAGCCCCTATCTCGAAGGTCAGGATTATCAGAATCCTAATGAAAGACAAAAAGCAAGAAGATTTCAATGAAACTTTTCTCAATACAGAAACCCAAACTGCAGACTTTATTATCAAGGCAATGCTGTAGTGATTTATGCACAGTTGGCTGTAAAGACTCAATACAGTTTTAATAGTCTTAATTCTTTAATCTCTATGTTTCAGAGAAACTGAATAAATTAAGATGGGTTAGTCTTAAAACTCAAATTCAAAGGGAAGTCAGGAAAAGGAAAATAAAATTTCATCTAGTAAAAATTAACTGATGAGATAGCTTTGGGACATAAAAATGTTTTTTTAAGCTGCTATAAATATTGGCAAGATTATTCATTAAATACATCTTACATATATTTCACCCTTACTTCCTTTATTCAAATATTTATTAAGCATCTCCTATGGAGACACTGGCTAGACCCTAGAAATAAATAACAACAGTGCCTGACTTTAATGAGCTCACAGCATATTATCACAACATGGTATAAGATAGCACTATTATCTAAAAAAGAACAAACAACTAAATTCTTTCAAAAGGGTTAACACTTGGAACTTAGTGGTCTTGTTTTCCTGTGATAGTTTTAAAATAATTTTTATATGCCCATTGCTAAAAACTGTTTATCAATGCCACATCATAATTTAGAAGTGTAATAAATCTCCTCCAATTATCCAGTTCTTCTCCACCATAACTCCCCATCCCCAAATAACCATGTTAACAGTGTGTTATTTATCTTTCCAGACAGCACTCATACATACATATTTATTTTATGCAAAATCAGTTTCATATTATATATACTGCTCTGCAAGTTGCTTTCCATATTGGCACATACAGCTGTAGTTTTCCACTGAATATGTAGCAATCACCATTATTTACTGGTGCCCTAATGATGGTCATTTAGACTGTTGCTTATTGGTCAGTCTGTCTGGCTGGCTAGCTGTTTATCTATCTTCCTTCCTTCCTACCTACCTACCTACCTACCTACCTACCTATGTTTGTGACCATTACAAAGTGTCAATAAATCTCCTGGTATCTACCTCTCAGACTAAGTCTATATATAGTGGCATTTATTTATGCACAAGATGTTCCAGTGCTATCATGTTATCAAAAGCTAAAGTAAGTCCCTGTTTCAATTTCGGTATTAAAACACACAAAAATATTTTCTTTAAACCAGGCTTCCACATGAGTTTATAAGTAAAAAGATGAACTGGCTCGTGATTTAGTCACTTGAGACACATATCATTCAGCTCAATACCAGCAATGATCCGGATGGTTTTGACTAAATGATTTTAAATGTTTTTTCTTAATCATATATTATTTAATTTGCACTCATGAATGGATTTCTAGTTAAAAACAAACAACAACAACAAAAAAAACATTACATTGAGATACAGCAAGTTAATATAAAATATAAACACAGCTTGCATTATTCTAAAATAAATGCATTTGTGTGTGTGTGTATCCTATCAAAATGTGCACAGTATTTAAAAGCCAGCGTTAGAAAAAGGAAAACAGTAATAACATCCAGGGGGTGAACTGTTCTTAAGGAAGTGTTTATAAATAGCAGGCTGAAACCTCCTCACTTAAGAGTTTCATTTGGAAGCAAAGTTTGAAAATTTTAAAACATATGCAACTTGATATTTTAAAAAGAGCAGAATACAAGTTTCTCACTCACACTATCAGGTAAGGAAATCAACTCCCATCCAGTTTTTGTTGATTTTATAAATTAAGTTAAATTTTCATTCATACAGTCAGTCCCCAAAGCATTTAAAATTTGCAGACTAGTTATGCTTTCTATTAGACAAGTAAAATGAACACTACTCATCACTTAACTGGGAAAATATGATTTGTCTGTACAGATTAGTAATGTTGTTAAAGGTATTAATATAAACTGCATATTATAGTTTAATCATATACTAACCAAAATAAAATATTTTACTTTAAATTCTCTTACACCTACTTAAATATCATGCACCTATTTAACCAAACGGCCAAAATTTTTTTTCCATAGGGATTACATATGATACAAAATTTTATACATCTATAAAAAACTTTGAGTCCCTCTCAAATTCAAAATGCTGAAATAGGGCAAAATGCTGAAGACAGATCACTGAATCAAAAGGTATACTCATTATAAGTTTTAATAGACACAGAGTTTAAAAATACTCAGTCCTATGAAAAATGAGTGTAAACTTTCCAAGACTAAAAGTCAAGATTAACCCTGCTGCTCTGAGGGCTAACTCAATAAGCCTACTATAAAATGGCCTTCAGTGCTGGACTATCACACACAGAGGCCCAGCCAAGACTTGCGATAAGAAAAAAGAACCTTTCAATGATTTTAATGTACCACCATATGTTTAGTGAATCAGAAAACTTGATTTTGTATATACTGTACTGCTAAGCCCATAGGCCCTCATCAGGATCTCAAGAAAACAGTCTATTTCCAAAAAATCTTGAGAGCTTCCAAAAACAATTCTTACCAGACAAGCTCTAAAACAGTAATTTTTAACTTATAATGTGCATCAACATTTTAACACACCAGGAAAGTCACTGAAAGTATAAATTTAAGAGCCAAATCACAGAGATGCCAATTCACTATGTCAGAGGTGGGACCCAGGAATTTTTTTTTCTTTTTTTCTGGGAGGACACAAAGGCACTGCTGCCAGCCCTGCCAGCCCACACTCTTCCTGGTGTGTCTGCACCATGCAACCAGAAGCACCCGCAGGCCACCGGGGAAGGAAGGGATGAGCTGCTGCTCCTGGAAATCCGATGTGCTGGACGTCTCGCCATGTGGCCTCTTGCAGCGAGGGAGGAAGGGAAATCGGGAACGTGTGTTCCAGCTCAGGTGGCCCAGGCTCGCTCCACGCCTCTGCCTGGATGACTGCCTGGGTCTCAGGTCCACACCCCCGAGGTAACCCCACCTACCCGTCCAGCTCCCTGCCACCTGCTCCACCTTAAGGCAGGACGCTAGATGATCCTACCCAGAATGAGCCTCTTTTTATTTTTTATTTAAAAAAAATTTTTTTTAGATTTTATTTATTATTTCCAGAGAGGGGGGAAGGGAGAGAGGCAGAGAGGGGGGGAAACATCCATGTATGGTTTGCCTTTCACCTGCCTCCAGCTACGGAGCTGGCTGGAGACCTGGCTTGCAACCTGGTTATGTGTCCTGGCTGGGAATCGAACCAGCAACCTTTGGGTTCACAGTCCGGCACCTAGGAATTTATATTTTTAACAAGCAACATGAGTGATTTTTGGTGAACTATCTAACTAGTTCATAGTTAGAAAAAACTAAGATAAAGACTTCTCTTCCATGTAATACACAAAAGTAATTACTAAAATCTGGATATCTGTGTTTTTTTGCTAATTCCTCTATAACTATCAAAGCAAAAAAGACAAATCTTTGAATGAAGCCACAATCCAAGGGTTGGTTTTCTTTTCCCCTAATGATATTTCTAACTATACCACCATTTTATATTTCAAATTAGAAGCACAAACATTTCATATATACTTCACTGGATTCTCAGCATAATTAAAGAATAGTAGTAAATAACTATCGTAAAGATGGGAGAACAGCTGTATAAAAGAGATATTTGCTCAAGTGTGTCCTGAACCAGTCGACACAGAAGAAACAGAACCCACCACCCAATTCAAACTAACACAATTCAGCAGCTCACACTGCCCTCAACTTAAATTATACTTACCAGTCATTATATCAGGTTCTTATTTCACAAACATGAGAAAAAAAAAATCCAACTTCCAGTGGAAAAGACTTACATAAATGTGCTTGTCTATTTATGCTAAATACTCAGATTTCATTAATTGGAGAAAAGGCAAGCTCAAAAGAAACTGCTTAATAATTAGTTATAGCCAAATATGAAATAATCATCTGCAATGATCTTAAAGCTATTAAGTTGACTTACACATACAGGCTTATCCACAACAGTACTTCAGGCTGGGAAAGCAGGGAATGGTATTTTCAAAGTCATCCTTAACCTTCAGGCTACGCAGAGAAGCAGCACAGCACGGTGAATAAAGCCAAAGACTCTGGAACCAGACTAGTTGGATTTGAGTCCTAGCTCTGCCCATACTAACTAGGCCTATCTCAGTTTCCTCATTTATTGTATAAAAAAGAACAGTACAATAAGGTGCCGGCCTGCGAACCCAAAGGTCGCAGGTTCGATTCCCCAACCAGGGCACATAACAAGGTTGCAAACCAGGTCTCCAGTCAGGTCTGTGGCTGGAGGCAGGTGAAAAGCAGCCATACATTGATGTCTCTCTCCCTCTCTGCCTCTCCCCCTTCCCCTCCTTCTAAAAATAATAAATAAAATCTTAAAAAAAAAAAGAACAGTACAGTATTGAGATTGAGTTAACATGTAAAGCGTTAACTAGAAAGCCTGATACGTAGCAATCACTATACAAATAATTCTTATGGTTCACAGTGGTAGGCAAAAGTAGGTTTATAGTTTTGAGTATGTAAACCAGTTCCTTCTTGTATTACTTATTAATTATTGCATTACTTATAAATCTACTTTTGCCACCTCTGTAGTATGTCCTTTTTTTTTTTTTAAGGTTTTATTTATTTATTTTTAAGAGACAGGGGAAGGGAGAAAGAGACGAAGAGAAACTATGTATGAAAGGGATATATTGGTTGCTTCTTACACACCCCAACTGGGGACCTGGCCCACACCCTGGCATGTGCCCTGACTGGGAATCCAATCAGTGACCTTGCATTTGCAGGCCAGCACTCAATCCACTGAGCTATACTAGGCAGGACAGTAGTGTGTGCTTATTAAAATTGAAAGTCAAGTTCAATTTTCATGGATTACAACAACTGGAATCAGTCAATTTATTTAAAAACCGTACAACCAGCTAATTTAGTAGAATACATATAAGATGGACTATTTTTATATTTTAACGGGATCTAAAGACTGGTGAACCCTTCCAATTAAGACCTCCCCAAATGAATCTTCTTGGGGAGGTCATAATTTCCTACTATTCAAAATCAAACCCATGCAAATTTCTTACCTGTGTTGCCAAACTCAAGACCTGCTGTACCAGCTCCTGTGTTTCTGATGGTTTCTTGAGAAAGAGCTTCACTATGGCAGTAAGCAGAGTGAGCTGCACCTAAGCAGACATAATTTAACAAATAAAGTAAAAGGCATTTCATTATTCATACCGTCATTTCCAAACCAGCACTTCCCCAACTATGAATTATTATGGGTCCTTTTGATTTTGATTAAGAGACAAAGATTAAAACTGAGCCAATATCAACAACAGCACTCAAAGGTATCCATCAACTAAAAACTCACTAGCCTCCTATTCCCAAATTGCATTTATGGGATCACAAGTTGCTTATTTGTTTCTGGCCCAAATATTACCCGTATTCCTTAAAGTACTATACATGCTAACAATGTGATGACAATAAAAATGGTTCCTGACCAAGTCCATTATTATTCACTTCCACCAAAAGCTACAAGTTTAGGGGAACTAAGGAACCATCTGTCATACTGGGACAAGAGCAGAGATAGAAGAATTATCCCAGGTCACAGCTAATTAAGAGTGGAGCGCTCAACCATAAGGTTACTAGCTTATGTGTGTTCTTTGTAAAGGCCTATTAAAATTACTATGGGGATTCCCTACATGAACTTTAATTTACAGTGAATACAAATGATAAGAAGAAAGGCTTTAATAGTTTATATGCTTCTCTGGGCCTGTAGACCTAACATCAGGTCTCTTATTAATTTTGGTAGAGGGGAGATGAAGATGAGAAGGAGCCTAACCATCCACAGAGAATCTTTTCAAACTACACATGCCAGCCCACACCCCAGTTCCAGGTGAAAACACCTGCTATACAAAGCCATTAACTATTACTAACAGGAATGAATAATAATCTCTGGATGACAGAAAATGAAAAAGTGGTAACTATTGCTCTAAGCCAGTCGCTGTCCAAGTGCAGTTCCGGAGGAGCAGCAGCAGCAGCAACAGCAACAGCAGTATCACCCTGAACCTTGCAAGATATGAAAATGCTTAGGCCCATCTCAGACTTGCTGAGTCAGAAACCTAGGTGTGGGCCCACCAATCTGTGCTTTAACAAGCTTTCCAGGTATCTCTGAGGCTTATTAAAGTTTGAGAACCAATGGTAGGTTTACTCCACTAGAAATCAGCACAACTAAAATAGCTTATTCTCTTTGGGAGAAAAATTAAGTATATGCAGTCTGTCTGGAATAAGTCTAACCACTGTTAATATAATGACAATAACTTAAGGGACAATGTTGTGACCTGGCAGCCAAGGAGAGTGGACTGGAATGTGTGAACAATGACAACTTCACTATACTGTGTGGTCATTGCATTCAAAATGACTGGGTGAGTAGAGCAACAAATCTGCATCAAATTTTGCATTAAGCTTGAATATTCTTCTGTGGAAACTACTCAGATGGTTCAGAAGGCTGCAGCTGTGGGCAATTGGTGACTGGCAACTTCACCAGACAATGCGCCTGCTCAGGTATCACATTTTATGTATTTTTTTTTTTTTTTAATTTTATTGTTGTTGTATTACATCCACCCCCTTTTTGCTCCCCTCTGTCCCCTTCCCCACCCACCCATTCCCCCCAAAGTCAATCCCACCTGTTGTCCATGTCCTTATGTAGTTTTTTGGTGAAACATCAAGTCACCCAGATGACTCAGACCAGATTTGATGCCCTGTGATTTTTTGCTTTTCCAAAAACTAAAATCATCTTTGAAAGGAAAGAGATTTCAGACTGTCAATGAGATTCAGAAAAACAAGACTGGGCAGGTGATGGCAACTGGGAGAACTATGTGAGGTCCCAAAGTGCCTACTTAGAAGGGGACTGAGGCATCGTCCTATGTACAATGTTTCTTGTATCCTCTTCAATAAATGTGTCTTTTTCACAGTTCGTGGCTGGATACTTTTTTGACAAATCTTACCAATCACATGGAAACTGACAAACCTTTACTTTCCCTAAAATCTTCCCCAAAAGATCGATGATACAGGATAGAGATGAAAACTGACCTGGGTGCTTTCATCATGAAAACCCTCCAGGAAGCTCTCCAGCAACTCGTCCGCGTTGTCGATCCTCTCAGCATACTCCCCCACAATCCAGATCATAGCGGCGCGCGCATCTGGCTCATCCAGCGAGTCCAAATTCTCACACAGGGTAGCGATGATACTTTCGTACCTGACGTAACAAACTGGACTATGGTTAATGAGGGCAAAACTAAGAACTATATTTAATAATAAAAATGTAAGGTAAAATCAGAGACAAGGTACCCTAAACTTAACCACCAAAATAGAAGCTTTTTAGTCGAAAGAATGTACAGGCTTTTAACCAGAAGACTATAAATGTCTTAAATTTGCCTCCAATTATGTTTAATAATTATGATTACACCAGGTTTTTGATAAATCTTTCTTAAAATTCAACTGTCAAAACCTCTTACTAGAACCAGAAATGGACACATTCCTCTATCAATCATATTGTGATATACAGTGTATCTCCATCCTTAATCAAGAAGTTTAGAAACTCAACACTCCTCTTTTCTGAAGGGTGGTAAAAGTAGATCGATCTTTTCCCAAAATACTATTTCTGAAATTTGAAATGTGTGTGTGTGAATAAAATGCTTAATAAACCACTGCTTTGCTAAAATATTTCTTTTAATTTTGAGTCCACCACTAAGCCAACTTACTGCAAGTTGCTTAATTTAACACTATCATTAATAATTAACCAGAAGCTTCAGCACAAGATAGCTCTATAACTTTAAGGCAAAATGAGATTTAGGATGTTTAAAAGACCTACTCTTATTTTGCTATTGCAGAGTCTTGAACTGCTTGCTTTCAAAATCAAATCTAAGTATTTTTGCTTCACAAGCTAAGAGGCCTCAACGTGAAAAATGTGTGGAGTAAAAGTGCAAATTTTGTAGCTACATACATGGGAACAGCTATCATACATCAGAGAAGACTTGAGACGCTGATGATTTACTACTGTCTGTTCTATAATTTTCTGCAAAGCGAACTGTGTAGTTATTAACTTCCTGGTTTTTACAATAGGGTGGTCAGACAATTTATCATTCAAACTGAGACATTTCTGAGATTTGCAAAGGTGCACAGTCATTATGGTAACAGGCATAAACCATAATTATACCTGGACAACCTGGAATATATGGGTCTCCTATTTAATAGTAACTTCACCAGCAAAGAATCCAGTTATCAACCAATATACGCCAATCAACACTGCATAATCAGACAAGAGCTTCAAGTCTTCTAAAAGTAATAAAGCAACCCTGGTCCTGGGCAGCTCAGCTGCTTGAAGTATTGCTCCATACACCAAAAGGCTGTGAGTCTGGTTCCCAATGAGGGCGCATCCCAAGTATGTTTGATCCCCCTTGTTGAGGTGAATATTCAAGGCAATTGATCAATGTTTCTCTCTCACATGGATGTCTGTCTGTCTGTCTCTGTCACTCTCACGCTCGCTCCCCCTCCTTCTAAAATCAATGTATCCCTGGGTGAGGGTAAGTAAATAAATAAAATAAAGGTGAAAAATCAGGTTTTAATCCCTCTGTTAACAACTTTACGTGTTTCTGATTTTTAATGAAGTTTCCTATTATGATGACTAGTTATATTACTAAGAGTAATTTTTACCTAGCCAATTTCAAAGTGCCTTACTCAAACATTTCCTGATTTGAGAAACAGGAGTATAAGTATTTGGACGTACTTGTTGGGGTACTTGCGGAAGATGTCCCTGATGACGACAATTGCCTCTTGGACCACATAATTTACTTTGGTCTGGATGAGATCAAGCAATGTGCTTACACAACGTTCTGCAGATTGCTATAAAGAGGAACATAACAAATGAAAAGTCAGATGATCTATTCAATAATATAAAACCTCAATATAAAAAAATTCTGAATCAAAAAAAAAAAAAATTCTGAATCATACAGGTACATCAACTAAACCAGATTAAAGGTTAGGCACTTAATTTAACCAAGCTACACTGGGGCTGGGCTATCTACTGGAGATATACCAAAGTTCTAGATATTCCCTAAATTTTATTCATTACAAACATATACTGATAGGTGAGTGTCCAAATGAAAAGAATCATCTTGTATAGCCAGGAGAATAAAAATGGGAAAAATAAGGCAAAAAAGGAGGTCTTTATCTGGAATTCATGGATGCATGAAGACCAAGAAGGTGACTTTAAACCCACTGAAATGAAATCACCAAATTTCACATGTGCTTACAGACATATTTCCAGGGACAGAGTTCACAGCTTTCATTGTAGTTTCAGTTACCTGTGACTCAAAAAATTCTAAGAAAAGATTGTTTCTAGGCTATATAAGAAAATCTATGATCTTAGATAAAATGCAACTTTATCCAGCCTATAATCTATAAAATGAAATTTCATCTAGTAATCTTTCATTGATGAAGGGAATATGAAAGAATGCAAGTGACAAAACTAATGTAGTGAAATTACAAGTCATAGTATTTTAAAAAAAGAAGGGTTCCAGAAGAGAGATTCTACAAATCAAGACTGCCCTGGCCAGGTGGTTCAGTTGGTTGGATTGTCATCCTATACACCAAAGTGCTTGCAGGTTGGATTCCCAGTAAGGGCACGTACCTAGGTTGTGGATTTGGGGTATGTACAGGAGATAACCAATCAATGTTTCTCTTTCTCTCTCTCTCCCTTCCTAGTTCTCTAAAATCAACAAACATATCCTCAACTGAGGATTAAAAGTAATAATAATAAAATAATATCAAGGCCTGATTTATCACATATTACAATGCAGTATGATGGGTCACTCTAGTACATGCCTACTGGTAAGATGCAATAGAAAATATAAAGCAACACCTAAGAGGTGTTCTTGCCAAAAACAACATGAATATTACCAAGCCTCTATATTTAATTACATGAAGGGGATGGAGGACTGACATAAGCAGCCCTAAAATACAACTAGCCAAATCCAGACTCTGACCTAGTCATTTCAAAAAGTGGTATCAGCCCTGGCTGGTAGCACAGTGGATAAGGCGCCGGCCTGCAAACCCAAAGGTTGCAGGTTCGATTCCCCAGCCAGGGCACATAACCAGGCTGCAAAACAGGTCTCCAGTCAGGTCTGTGGCTGGAGGCAGGTGAAACGCAACCATACATTGATGTCTCTCTCCCTCTCTGCCTCTCTCCCTTCCCCTCTAAAAATAATGAGATAAAAATCTTAAAAAAAAAAAAAAAAAAAAAGGGGGTATCAAATTAACTAAAACTTCCATTATTAACCAAAGCAACTTGTGGATCTTGTTTAGATTTTGATTTGAACAAGCTAACTATAAAGAAACTTAGATGCAATTAGGGAAAATTAAACATGAAACGAGTATGAAATTAAGAATCAGCCCTGACTGGTACAAGGCTTATTGGATTGTGCGCTAGCCTGCAAACCAAAAAGGCCGCCAGTTTGAATCCGGTAAGGGCACAAGCCTGGGTTGATGGCCAGTTTCCCAGTTGGGGACACACAAGTGGCAACCACCCATTGATGTTTTTCCCTCCCTTCCCCTCTCTCTAAAAATAAATACAAACCTAAAAAAAGAGAGAAAATGGAAAAAAAATTACTATTAGTTTTTGGGTGTGGTAATGGTATTGCGACAATATTTATTTTGTAGAAGGTCTTATCTATTAGATATACCCATTGAACTACTCTAGCAAGATCGACCTGGTCTTGCTAGACAATGTATTTGTCATATATTTATTTATTTATTTGAGAGAGGAAGGGAGAAAGACCCAGGGAGGCGGGAGAGAGAACACTAATCAGTTGCCTCCCATTCATGTGTTGACTGGGGATTGAACTGCAACCTCTTGGTGCATGGGACAACACTCCGACCAATTGAACCACCTGGTCAGGGTCCACTCTCTTTTAAAGGGGGAGGAAGAAGGAAAAGATAAAAACAGGAATGACATGTTGATATTTATTCAAGATGGATGATAGGTTCATAAGAGTTCATTAATCAATATGACTTTAGCGTATGCCTCAAATTTTCTCTAATAAAATCTTTTACATGTATTATAATAATTTAAACCATTCCAACTGATATAATAAAAACAAAGTTCATCTTGAGACTATTTATATAAGTCGTATATATGATGATTTTGTTGCACCATAAAATAAATTCTTCCACATTTTATGTATTTTTATGTGTTTTATTAATTTTTAGCTAGTAATTCCTGCACTGCTATTACAATACCAATAGGTAAAAATAAGTAAATATATAAGATGTGATAAATTATAAAGTGTGCAGGTATAGGACACCTTAAGATTAAGTAGTTATTGTACCCATCAATGATTTAAAAAAAAAAAAGGACCTGCCTGGTGGCACAGTGGATAAGGTGCCAGCCTGCAAACCCAAAGGTCACTGGTTCAATTCCCAGCCAGGGCACATAACCAGGTTGCAAGCCAGGCCTCCAGCCAGGTCCGTAGCTGGAGGCAGGTGAAAGGCAACTGTACACTGATATCTCTCTCCCTCTCTGCCTCTCTACCTTCCCCTCTCTCGGAAAAAAAAAAAAAAAAAAAAAGGAGCTGCCAATAAAGCAGTATAGCAGAGGAACAATAAACATCCATCATTGTACACACACAAAAGACCAGAAACAAAGAAACACATACACAGATATAAATTTTAATATATGAGGAAGGCATTTCCTTTTTTTAAGATTTTATTTAAAAAAATATTTTATTTGTTATTTTTAGAGAGAGAGGAAGGGAGGAAGGAAGAGAGGGAGAGAAAGATCAATGTATAGTTAGTTGCCTTTCACCTGCTTCCAGGTGGGGACTTGGCAGGAAACCTGGCTTGCAACCCAGACATGTATCCGGACTGGGAATTAAACTGGCAACCCTTTGGTTCACATGTAGGTGCCCAATCCACTGAGCCACATCAGCCAGGGCATAAGGAAGACATTTCATAACAGTAAAGTCAAAATGATTTGTTCTGGTGTTTGATTTCCACACACTTATCTTTTATGAAAATTATTTTAATTATTGATTACAAATGTCTTTAAATGTAAAAAAAAATCATTGCCATATAAGTAGAAAATAAAGTGAACTTTATATAACTTCTAGGTATGCTACTAAATGCTACTAAAAAGTACCATTGAGAAAAAAACTGATAAAACTCTAGGAAAATGTAAACTATTGTGTATTAGAAATCAAAAGAAATCAAAAGGAAAACAAATTGAAAAGATAACTGCTAATGAAATAAAGGGTTAATATTTTTTTTAATGAAAGATTTTTATTTATTATTTTTCAGAGGGGAAGGGAGAGAGGCAGAGAGGGAGAGAGAAACATCAATGTATGGCTGCCTTTCACCTGCCTCCAGCTCTTGAGCTGGCTGGAAACCCGGCTTGCAACCTGGTTATGTGCCCTGGCTGGGAAGCAAACCAGTGACCTTAGGGTTCACAGGCTGGCACCTTATCCACTGTGCCACCAGCCAGGGCTCAAATTCTTGAATATCTTAACTATAAGCTTTATTATTTTAATAAACCTTAAAATTAAAGAAAGGAGTGGAGAGCATACTCAGCCTCCTGTAACCATTAGACACTTGCCTCCACCTTGATGGCACACCGTCCAATGGCCCGCACAGCTTTGCGAACAAAGTCAACATCCACCTCTGTGGCATATTCCTTCAGTTCTGCCAGAACCTGTTAAAATTTCAAGAAGTGAACAAACATTAAGGAGTCTCAAACAGCAAATTAATGATCTGGCTTTTTCTGAAAGACAGACCTTAAGATCTAAGGCATTATAAACTTGAATCTACAGAAGGTCTGACCTGAGCAATATTGGCTTGGGATGCCAAACGAATCATGATGTCCAACTTCTCCAGTTTGACATAGATGGGATCGTTATACTTCACAAAGAAGACTTTGATTTCTTGCTTTAAGATTTCAGGCCTATGATACACAGAAACACAAGATACGGAAGGTGATGCATTTGTTGAATCCCCCAAGTCTGTATTAATATCTAATCTAGGCCCTCTTGCTCTCCTCTCGCTCAAGCCCCCATAGGAAAAAAACTCACAAACTTTCCCTTACACCCTTCTATTCTTATCAGTTCCATTTAGCAAACCAGTTTTGTCCTTTAATGGGTCAGGGTACACACAGTCAAGAAATGCTGGAAGACCTCTCTGCCTCTCTCCCTTCCCCTCTTTCTAAAAATAATGAAATCAAGTCTTAAAAAAAAATAAATAAATAAAAGAAATGCTGGAAGAACAGCAATCTGGCACTAAACAACAGCCTGACCCATACTGAGCTGGTACCAGCTAGTATGCTATTAAGAGGTCCCCTCAGAAACAAACTGCACTGTAAAGGAACAGGTATTTATTACAGGAGTACTCCAAAATCAACTGTTAGCCTCCTGGCAGGGCAAATGGTTTGGCCATACAACATTCTCATTTTCATACGTTAAAGAGTTTAATGCTGGCCCTTTTAAAATTGGTATTATTAAACTTAATTCAAAATTACAAAGACTAACCACCAATTTATTTTTTCCAAA